>BMAO01007210.1:0-26035 GCA_019973975.1 Trichonephila clavata
TTACATCTTTTTCTCCTGCTTCTGAAAGTATTTTTATGTTTATTTTAATGATTTTATTGTGATTTTTAGAATCTGTAAGACATTTAAAAATATTTTCTAGAATAGAAAAATAAAGTGTGATTCCTGAAAAACTTTCATTATTTTTCTGCTCTTTTGGAGGCCCATTTAAAGGGATATCCTAGGTTTTTGATGTGGAAGTAGCCTAATTAGTGTTTGGAAACTCTACCATATCAGAAAGGCTCAGAAACAATTTCTTCAATCATAACTTAATTTAAAATTCTTCATCCTAATTTGATTAAATTAAAAGTTACAAATCAGCAAACGATCTGAGTTGAGCTGCCGCTGAGAGGTTGCAATGAGCCTGCTCAAGCTCATGGTGGTTGAGTGCAATTTTACAAACGCCGCCATACATTAATGCATTCAAACATATGTTCTAATTTAGGTTTCAGAATAAAATTATAATGTCCACAGAACACCGTTATGCCTAAGAATTTAAATTCTCGTATAGATGAAAACCTTTAAGAAACTGTTTGATAGATATATCCAATTCAGAAGACTAGATGTCATACCATTCGATGGTAGCCACAGATTCTAATAGAGCTTCAAGTATTTTGATAATGGAAGATAATTTTGTAAATACATTCACAAGTGAAAGTGAACTTATCATAATCATGACAATACTGATAATCAGGTTAGGCTTAATATGAATTATAGAAAATGAAAGTAGTTTTATCAATGTATCGGTAAAACTCTTTTCCTAAACTAAGCCTATTTCATTAATCCGATTATGACGAAAAGACTTCCGAGTAGCCTATTTTTTACCATGTACACAAACAGGTTTTAGGTTATATCTTTTGATCGTTTCATCATTTGAATTAAGTGGTACGAAAATAGGTTAAGAGTAACTAAATGTTATAATTTCAATTTAAATATATAAACAAATAAAATACCTACATGCAATCAAATTACATCATTGAATTTTAACTGATTAAATATAAAAATATCGAATTACAATTAAAAAGGAATAAAAAAATGTTTTTAAATCTCATTTTTAAGTTACAAATATTTATAAAGAGCAATAACACAAAAATTTTGCTTTAAAGAACAATATGTATATCACCGAGTGATGCTTAAGATGAATGCACTACCTAGTATCAAGTACAGAAAATGAAAATCAAGTTAAACTATTTGATATTTTAATGCCCTATATTAATGTTATAAATGAGTAAATATTTCTATTGTATTTATTTTTATAAGCTAGTTGAAACGTATAACTTCTTTACAACGAATATTTAATTACTCTTTGTTTTATTCACAAAGACTCGCGAAAAAAAGATGATGATATATTTAATTTCTATAAGATCTTAAGTTTTTGATGTAGTTCTATATAATGATAATAATTCAAAGTTCATTTGAAATTTTTCAGTATTTTTTTTGAAGCTGATTTTTGTTTTCTTAACATTCATTTGAATACATCGATATAAACTTGTTCATAAAAAAGAATCGTTTTTCTTAAGTTCCTCATTTATCATTAATTGGTTTTGAGTAATATTTTGATTTACACTTTTAAATCAAGGGGATGCACAGTTTTCTAAATTTCAAGAAAAAAATTCGAGCATCATTTTACTTCAGTGACTAGTATTTCAGTATTAATGGCTCTAACAATCTGAATTTTATTCATCGGTTTTTGAATTATAAAGTTAAAAAGTAAGATAGTGTATGATTTTTGGGGCTCAGCATCAATTATTTTTGATAGCACACGAAACTTATTTACTTATAATATTTAAATGAAAATACTCTTAATGAAAATAAAAAAAAAATCAACATTTAGGGCTAGCACGCGTGCCTGGCTTGTACTAAATTCAATACAAAATACGATACATTAAGACATTAGGATTACTATACACCGGCATATATAAAGGAATTAAAAATTAAGAAATTTAGACATTAATTTATAATTAATGTTTTTAATCTTCTGTTAATTCCTAGAATTATAAAGACATTTGAAGATTTTCCAGTACCTGTATAAATAAATATTGTTCAGAACCCTTCCCAGCAAGACCTTTAAGAATTTTGTTACTTTGTATGAATATTTATAAATAACAAAACTATAAAAAGCCATATTTGCTCAATGAGTTAACTTTCAAAAAAAGTGTACGAAACATCAGATTTTTTTTCCCCTTTAAGGAATGACTCAACATCATTGTTTTAACGTCGTATATACAAAAGTAAAATCATCCCGTGTAATAACTGATCCCATTTAATAAGTTATATGTATTACAAGTGCTTCATTACTAGCAAGCTGAAAACTAAACTGAATAGCCAGTGATTTTAATGTTACTAATCCGACAATTCTTCCTAAAAACGATTCTGTAAGAAACTGCTGTATACCAAGTTAATTCCGTCATTAAATGTCCGAGACGATTATTTGAGAGATTGCTAATTGCAAAAACATTCTTAGTTCTAAAAGACTATACAATGTATCAAATATTTTTAAAAAGGAAGATTTATCCTAGAATGCATAATTTTAGTTTCATTTTTATTTCTTAAAAAGTTTAATTAAAGATGTTTTCTTGTTCAAGGTAAACTAGTTCATACACAAAGACGATTTCCAAGGGACAAACCTAAAAAGATATATCCATTGAATTCGGTCATTTTTGAAATTCAATGCATTTATTAAAATTTATCTTTAGATAGCTCTGGGGTCGGCAACCTATCAGCTGTGGCGTGCCAAACCAATCTACCAATATGACTCAGCGTGCCACACAGTAGAAAATATTTGAAACAGTTCGATTCCCGCGGCAATGCATGCAAAGTTAGGGAATAGAGTTCAAGAACATAAATGTTTACAGTTTTGTTACATATTAATTAAACATCATTTAATGATATTTCTAAACATAAAAATAAAAAGCATAGAAAATAATTACTTCTTCAACAAAAAAAAATTAAAATTTCACATATACTATTTATTTTTAAACATATTTATTAAAATAAGAAATAGACAACGTAAAATATAAGCACTTCCCTTCATTATAGTTAAATAAAAAAAATAAATGGAAATTTTAATGCAAGCTTAGTACTAGAATCGCTCTACTTTCATAAAGCAAAAATGAGTGACTTTCAATTTGACACTATTTTGAACATTCAGTTGTTAAAATATTGCTTTGCGGACTCGAAATATTTTTCATATCAGGAAAGATTTTTTGCTTAGGTATATAAAACCAAAAGTGGAAGGCAAAGCGGATGCCATTTTATTTCTTCAAACAATTAAATCTCTCCAGTAATGATATTCAATAATTTTCAAAAATAGCTGTAAATTTATCTTTAGAGTTATCTCTCATATTTTTTCATACTTCCATAATTGTCCATAATTCTGAAGATCTTTATCAAATAAGCTCCATTACAAATTTATCCACTTTCATCCATGGCAAAGTAGTGCAGAGTGCCACTGAGAATTGAACTGCGTGCTATAGGTTGCCGACCCCTGAGATAGCTGATGTTCTATCAAACTCTCACACAAAAAAGGATGAAAATAAATTATTTTTAAGACGCAATGTTGCTGAAACTTCAGGTTATTTCTGTGCTTAATGAAATATGTCCGATCTGTAGCAAGTAATATATTCATTAATATCAAAATCTTTGATACGCAGGCATCAAAGACCTCTTAGTCTGGTAGCAACTTGGTGGCTGATGAACTATGAGTTTAAAATCACTTTCACTTAAGTCCTTTATGTGAAGCAATGGCTCCTTGTTTCACTTTCGACAAGAGTGAATTTTTCCCTTTATGTGGTGTTGAAATTTAGAATAAGTTGGCACCACCTAAAATATTATCTTCACTACATGATGCCATTTTAGAGTTATTTGGTATATCTCCAATGATTTGTTGTATTGACCCCAGAGACCGACGTTAATTTAAAACAAAACAACATTGCCTAACTTTAACTATCTCAGTAACTATCCTAAATCAAGGGGGAGGGGTTCGAAAATTTATTTTATTTACAAAGATAAAATTAGAAATTATATATTAAGCAATTGTTAGCTTTGGTTAGTATAAACTTTTCCTCCTTGTCGTTTTATTTACGTAAAATATAATTTAGGCTTAAGCATAAGAATAACTGAAAATTTAAATAATTGTTATTTTTGTTACAAAAATGACGATATCTTTATTATCTAGAGAATTAGCATGATTTTTTACAATTATAGTTGAAAACCACTGCACTGAAATTATAATTCTAAGCAATGGAAATATACAAAATATTTTAAACGTTAAAGAATATATTATAATAAATAGCTTAAACTTTTTAGTTTCAAATACTTCTATTCTGTATCACATCGTATTTTGTAAAAGATATAAATAGAAAAAAAAACTTTATTTTTCCCACGAACTAAGCAATGTGTATAATTATCGTTGGGGGGGGGCGTAAACATACTATATGAAAACGATATGTGCCAAGTGCAAAAACATGTCTTCAAATAACTTTTATATTGGTCACAAATGAAAGAAGGGATCTATTGGATTAAAAACTATATAAATAAAAATTAAAATGTTAATATTAAATCATGGTTATTTTTATGAGAATGACCCGTTTCTTGATTCAATAGAAATATTAAATTGTTTCGCTTCTGATTATCGAATACTTTAAAAAAAAGTTTTTCTAGAAAAAAAATTATTTTTAAAATAAAAATAGAGAGAGAGAAAGAGAGAGAGTTCAAATGAAATACTTATGATAATGTAATGTTTTATGATATTGCAGTCCAAGTGGTTCTTTTCTACTTCTGAACAAAGAGTTTTTTTTTGTAATGCATGTATAATTTTTATTATATTAATTTGAAGTAAAATGTTATTCATTCAGCACCAGTTAAATTATGGTATGTTTAATTACAGTAGTTAAAATTGGAATACATAAATATTTCCGCATATTGAGAATATTCATTCATTCATTAAAAAACTTAATAACAAGTGCATTGTTATCTAACTGTAACTGCTCAGTATTTAATTTAAAATATGCGTCTAAAATTAAATATAGCGTAATATCCCATTTCTATTCAAAATATATTAGTTTAAAAAGAAAGGAAATTTGTATAACATTTATCTCAAATTCTACAAAAGTAAAAAAAAAAACCCAACTTTTAGAGCATTTTTGTTGTATTTATGAAGTAATGAGAAATATATGATGAGCTACAAGTAATACTTTCTCTCGTTAATTCAATTAAAACGTGTTATTGCGCCTGCGCTGTGAATATTAGAATCCTCATTACATAGACAAGTTACATCAAAAGGCCCAAATTATTTAAATATACACACACACACACACACACACACACACACACACACACACACACACACAACGTTCAGTTTTCTTTTAGTAAAGCATTCCTTGTAGTTTAAAGCTGATTTTTTTCCCAATTTAAAAAAATTGCTGAAAGAACCCCAAAAAAAAGTATTAACTGCACCAAACTTTTCAGATAATTGTTTCTCTGATATATTCAGAATGTTAAATGTGAAATTTGCCATACTAGTTCTAATATATAAGCAAATAGAAAATTCTCTTTGAAAAAATATTTTGAAACCAATATGTTAAAACTTATCCCGTTTTAATCTTGCCAATGAACATTGCATGCACAGAAGGGACATGATATATCTTTTTAAATTATATGTCCTGAGTTTTGTGAATCAAATATATATATAGTAAAAATATTTTGACAAATTTGTATTAATCTTGTGTATTTATATTCATGTTAAAACTAAGATTAAATTCTTTTTAGTTCATGAGTCCCTTAACTAACATGATATTGTTCGTCTCTTATCAGCTAAGAAGCAAATGATATGTATATTTCTATAGAATATTCCAATTACAGAGACTTTTTTAGTGGTGCTTTTTCCTATTTGAACTCTTTGATGAACCTTAACTAGTAAACCTAAAAAGTAAGAAGCATTAAACACTAAATGAAGTTACATATGAGTTGGCCTCTTAAGGCAACTTGACCTTGACATGGGTTTGTTTGTAAACACAGAAGATAAAATTTACTTTGAAGTTGAAAATAAATCTCTAAGAAAAAAAATTAATTATAATAGAAATATAACTTAATGGAGAAGAAAAATATTTGAGGTGCACAGAAAAAGTTTAGTTGCTTACCTTCAGTAAGGATGCGAAGGGCAGCCAAAAATGATACCAGGGCACCATCTTCCGGCTTATCACCATCTTGTGGTCACACCTACATGAAGAAAAACATGTTGGCCTCATTGATCGCCAAGAGTTGCTTTGGCCAAAGTCAGATGTCCACCGTCCACCAGCATCGTTACGGTGGCTGGACATGCTCGACCATTGGCGCAGGTCGATTTTTTTGTTAAATTCACAATTCCTTCATTTGTTGGAACGATTGGAATTGAGTTCCGAAATCACCATCCGGAAGATGCTCCATGGGTGAACGAACTGGATACTTTTTTTTTTTTTTTTGAAAAATATATTTTTATTTTGGAATCGACTACTTCCGGAAGAGGATTTGAGCAAAATCGAGGGGTTGGGATTCGTCGAGGGGAGTCTGTGACGTCGATGGAACGCTTTTTTCATTTTTTGGTTCGTTTGGAATAACGAGGACATGAGCTGTCCAATAGGATGAGTGTTCCCATGGGTTCGGGATCAAATAAAATAAAAAATTGTTCGAAAAAAAAAATGCCAGCGAGAGACATTTGGGTCAGTAGAGCAAAGTTTTGAACACACGGCTTAGCTTAGGTTGTGTGGTATAGGATTCTTGTGAAAGGAAAATCGACGCTGTTCCCTTAAATCGCATCCGCTTGCCGTATGAGGGTTGGCTGGGTCCTGTAACATTTGAAAATGCTTTGGCTTTTTGGTTAAAAGAAAACAGTTTTTAGCAAACATTGACCATCATCACAAAAATTTGTCATGCATGAATGAAGCAGATCGCTTTTCCCACCATTTTATTGATTTTTAATTTCTTTTCATCAACGTTCTTTATTTATTATTACTATCCATTAGCTAAATAACTCTGAGCTTTTTTATTTTTTTAAACTTATACAAATTACTTTAAATCAACGGTTCCTAAACTGCGGTCCGTGGACTCTGGGGGTCTGCAGCTCCTTTCTAGGGGGTCTGCAAAAGTCTTTCATTTAATGTTAAGATTTCCCTTTATAGACTTTGAAAGGCCTCGTGGAAAAAGTTGGAAGATGTACCTTTCTAGACTAGATCACTAAATTACCCCCAATGGAAAAACTTTAAGGCCTAGTGGCAACGTATCCCGCTTCCCCACATAGGTCCGGGGTTCTATCCTCGGGAGGGAAAGGTCAACTCAGCCTTTCATCTTTTCAATAGGTTGATAAATGAATTCCAAGCTGACTTTGTTTCTAAACACTGGGGGTTTCACTTCAGACTGACCACCTGATCTGGACATCTGCTTATGCACCTCAGTGCCAAAAGATCACGTATATACTGAGATGGCACAGTAGGCCTTGATTTATATGGGCTGTTGCGTCACTGAGTTTAGTTTAGTTTAGAAAAAAAACTTTACTAGAACATGTATTCCGATAAAATTTCTGATGTCTTTCGAAACCACTTATTTATTTAAAAAAACATTTTCACAGCTCTTCTTATCTGAAAAATTAACAGAAACCGTCTGGAAAGCTTAGAACCAGAAATGAGACTGCGGATTTCAAATACTATAATTTGATATGTCAGCACTTGTAAAAGAAATGCAGCAGCATCCTTCTCGTATAGAAATTTTTAATAAATACAGTTAAGTATATAATTTATTTATTTGAAATTGGGCGTATATTGTAATATTTTAAATTTAGACGTTGACTGTTTTCTTAAAGAAAAAAGGAATTAAAGTCGAGTATAAAAAAAAAGTAGCGGAGGCAGTCTTAAGATTATTGAGGAATCTTAGAATCACTCAGCCATGTGTTGGGAGTCAGAAGGGATGTTTAAAATCTTGGGGGTCCGCGATGCAAGGCTAATACATAAAGAGGGGTGATTGAAAGTTTAAGAATCGCTGTTATAAATTATTAAGTTTTAATCTTTTCGTTGTTAACTATTTACAACTACATATTTTTTAGCTATATTTATTTAAAAAATAACTATTTCTATATGTGATATTACATGGAAACTGTCCATTGTTTTAAAAAGGGGCGAATACGTTTGGAGCTCTGGTTTTGAAAAAGAATATAAATGAATATATATATATTTTTTTATATTTCGTGTCAAAATTTACGTATAAAATTGTTTTAAGAGTATTACGACATGTAAGCTATTTAAAAGCAATTTTTTGGCGAAAAATGAAGAAAAGATGACATATTTTCACACACACAAAATATCCTCCTTTAATGAAAAATACTATATAGAGCTAGGAATTCTACACATAGCTTAAACTAAGGTTTTTTGAAAAATTCACAATATTTTTGCAATTACTATCAATTAAAACAATAATTGGTATTTTTTGTGTTAAAATTTCTCTTCGTTGATATATTAAAATGTGAATAAATCCCATATATAAATTACATACTTCAAAACTCTTAGTTCTGGCTCTGTGTAAAAGTTTTAGCTATATATATACAAAGTATTATAATTATACCAGCATTTTTTATAAGAGGAGAATGTTTTGAAAATATTCTTTCTTTAATTTGCAAAAAGTTGCATTTAAATAGTTTGTTTTAGTAATTATATTCTTAGAACAATTTTAAATGCATATTCAATTTTAAATGTAATACTAAATATTAATTATTCATTTAAATTATTCATTATTCTAAATGTTAATTATTAATGTTAATTATTCCTTTATAAGCTTTTTTAAAATCATAGTTCCGATCGTAGTTAGTTACCTTAAAATTTTTTGTTCATTTCTAAGTATTTAATACTGTATATGTATTATTAAATGAAATATTTATATGATTCTTAATATAATTATTGTTTTTAATTATTTTTATATGTATTCACTCAGAGTTATATTTATGTCTGGATAATATGGAATATATACATCATTAAATGTAAACATCTTTATAATGTTGAAAACTTGAATAAAATTACCTTTAAATTCATTATTTTTTAATTACATTATGGAAAAAAGAAAATTATGTTTCAACATTTTCAAAAAAATTGCTTATGGCTATCTCAAGGAAAGAAAATTTAAGTTACATTGTTCAATGAAGCAAATTAATTCGGTGAATATATAAGGGAAAAAAATACTAAAACATTCAGAGTCTAAACTATTTCGGAACCAAAAAGACTTTTAAAATCAATATTTTTTTTTATTTTTAATTACTAATGTCCAGTTCGTTCACAAATGGTACATATTACTCCAGAATGGTTTTAATGTGAAAAAACAAATTCATTGAGATATTAGAAAATGTAGATATTTTATAATACAAGATACGATCATAATTATTCAAAATGTATGCTATAACACTGAAGCTTGCATAAATATGGTGAATATTAATGATTTTATTTTTGCTTTCATAAATGATGTTTTCTTTAATAACTATCTGCATGAATAATATTCAAAGAAAAAATAACGATTGATAATTTCATGAATATAATTTTAGTTCCTCGTTCAATTACGAACAGTTATGTTCATTCTTCAATGAAGATTACTAAATTTTGCTTCTTATAAAATTAAGGGACTAACAGCAACAACAACTTATGTCTTGTTTTAAATTTCACAGTTACCAGATTCTTTCTTCAGCAAAAATTATTAAAACTTATATTATGATAAAGAATAACCTAGTGTTTATATATATATATTTAAGTAAAATATGTATAACATAACCGCGCACAAAATATAACGCTCAATTGCAGCCCTGAACATAATTGTAGCTATATTATTAGATTCCAGTTTTTTGGAATATACTGTTACAAAAATCAAATGTCTCCTAAATGAAAAGACTTTAAAAACACTTTCTTCAAGAAACAATTTTACTATAATTTAAAAAATATATTTTAACATCTTTATGTTACCACATTATATATCCGCAATTTACTTAAAGTTTGCATCTCAGCAGTTCTTAAGGTACTGCCAAGTAACCACATTTACAGATAAGAAAACGCGTGTTAACGTTATGAGAGTGAACTGGAAGTTGTATTTACAGTTGAATGAGTTCAGCAACGTTCAACACTGCACATATTTTTTAAAATAAATAACCTTATGACCTTTTACATTTTGATTACTATTAAAAGCTTTAAAAGATTGTGGAAGTATTTTAAATTGTACTTTTTTATGTTTATCCGTATTTTACAATTATTTAACCTTTTAACAGCCGATTAAAAGAAACTCAACGTTTTTCACATAGGCGCGCGTATGTGGTGTATTGTAGGGAAAAGAAAAGGCATATATAAGTAAGTTTTTCTCTGAAATAAGTAAATAATTCGCAAACACTGTCAAGGTCATTTTGTTGTATTCCAAAGCCTTCGAAATAGTTTTATTGAGAACTGTGGAAAGAAAAGGATCGTATTTCGGAAAGCCATATATATATATATACGCCCGGAGTATTTAAAGAACAGATTAAACGATACTTATATATACGCCGGTGGCAGTTAAGGGGTTAAAGTAAATTAAATTTAAGATTCTCAAATAAAAAAAACCCGACGATTATAAGATTATTATATTATTCTCTTAGACTTATTTTCTCAATTATATTTAAAATCAATTTTGCGGTTTACTAGAACTAAATTATTACACCAATACATAAACAAAAAAATTCAATTCAATGACCTATATAGTTCTCCATTTGCTCATATATGACCAATTTATTCAATCACTTGAAATCTTTATTTTTAACAAAATAGATTGTAAAATCGGACGATGATAGTAGATAACAACTCAGAGTGAAGCTTCAACCTGTACAGTTTAAAATTAGTTATTTTATAAGTGAAATTTTTTAAATGGGATTAATACATATTTATAATAAAATATAGTACACTTAATTATATAGTAATTAAAATATCATCTCTAATTTTAAACTGAAAATTGACCCCTTAACTACCGATTAAAAGTTATACGATTCGCTATCCAGTGCCATTGTTTTTCACACAGGCACTCATATGCGGTGTATTGGGGGGGGGGAAGCACAAATAAGCAAATTTTTTCTCTAGAATAGGTAAATCCTTTGCAAAAACTGTCAAGGGCATTTTATTGCCTTCCGAAGCCTTTGGAATAGTTTTACAGACAGTAGCGTAATGCAAAGGTTCGTATTTCGTACATATACGTCCGGGGCACTTAAAGCACTGATTGAGCCAGCGGCAATTAAGGGGGTTGAAATAACCTATTCATTTAAAAATGAAATGAAATTTTTAATGAAGTTTTATTCTATGGAAGATTTATTCCAAAGCTGCTCATAGTCAATTCATTAACTAAACTGGGGAAGGAGGAGGAAAGGAGATTTTTGTTTTATTAATAGAGAAGTGTTGGTGAGAATATAGGACTGAAAAATTTTTAGATGCTAAATAATCATAAGATATAATTCAGACAAAATAAAATGTTAAACTAAAACTGTGAAGGATTTAAAATTTTTGTTAAATACCTAGTTAACTGAAAAATATGCTTATTTTATTCGTTTGATACCAGTATAAGATGTAGTCAATATTTTTCCGATTTTATGAATCAACAAAACTGAAAGTATCAACTGCGATCGAAACCATTATTTTAAAATAATTTTTATGATATTTAGTGCCACCCGAATTAGAACATACATACATATAAAATTTTTTTAAGAATATTATTACAAGAAAAAATTATTTGTACGTGGTTTTTTGGCAATAAAATGAAGAAAAAATTATACATTTTCAAAACATACTCCCTTTAAGAAAAATGCGTCTGTAATAATAATATTTTTGCTTATATATAGCTAAGATTTCTGTTACAAAGCCTGAACTATGATTTTTCAAAAATTCACATTATTTTCAGAGTTGCGATCAGTTGAAATAACCTATATTCCTTGTTAAAAATTCTCTACTTTGATGTATTAAATATGAATAAATCCATTTCCAAGATATATATCACAAAAATTTTAGTTCAACCCCGGTATAGAAGTTTTAGCTATATACAGGCAAAATATTATTGTAATAGCAGTATTTTTCATGAAAGGAGAATGTTCTGTACATATGTCGTTCTTTCTTCATTTTTTGTCAAAAAATTGCGTATAAATAATTTTTACTGTCAAATTATACACAAAAAAATTTTATATGTACATTCAAATTCAGCTGACACTAAATATTAGCGTATACATATAAAAAACTATTCATTTATAACTATTCACTTCCATAACGGAGTTGTATTAAAGTTTTTGAAAAATTTACAAAATTTTCAGAGTTACAATCAGTTAAAAAAATAACGAGGGTTTTTTGTTAAAATTACCCTACTCTGCTATATTAAAATTGGAATAAATTCACTTTTAAATTACTTATTTAAAAAATTCTAGTTCAGAAGAAATCTTTTTAACTGTGTATAGACCAAGTATTAGTATTATTATAGAACTATTATCCCTAAAGGAAGAATATTTTGAAAGAACATTATTTTTTTATTAATTTTTTTTGTTGCTAAAATCACATTTAAGGTATTTGACTACTTAAGACAACTTATTTTTTAAAAAAGTGGAGATATGGAGATTTTTTGTGTGTTTTTAGATTTGTTTAAAACATTTTAAGAAAAATATGCTAAAATTAAGAAGAGAAAAAGAAATTATTGTTACTAAAATGAGAGAAAATGGATAAAAAATTTACAAAAAATAACATAACCTTGGACCATTCTGTACCAAAAGTTTATGAACATATTTTCAGTTTTTCAATTCTGATGTGTTGCTATGTTATTCATTTTTAAAATGACCTTCAGGGTAAGAGATATTTTCATTCTTACAAAAATTAGAGCACTTTATCTTGGACATTATATGAAATTGCTTAAAAAATAAGGATTATATTGACATAAGGGACTGTAAATTTTGTAATAAAACAGTGATTGATAAATCTGAGAGTTAAAACACTTCTATTATACAGAACATATGGAAAAAAAAATTTAGTTCATTATTTTCAAAACTTTTTTAGCAATCGTTTGGCCCCGTTTGAGCATTTAAAAAAAACACATTTCGAGTAAAACACGTTTTAAAGTATGGCATATATATATATTGCTTAAAGTAATGGCATCTGCTTTTACTAAAACACTTGTAGGTTTAGTTTTAGTGAACGGAAAATAATAAACTTGATACTTTTTATAAAGCTAATAAGATGGCCTATCAAAATAAAATCATTAAAAACTTTGTCAATTTTGGAAAAATTCGCAATTTTAAAGTAGTCGGATATCTTAAATAATTTTTTTCCTGAAAAAATGTTCTTAAAATCACTTTATATGTGTATTCTAATGCAAATGACACTAAATATAAAAAAAACATTAATTTAAACGCTTTTTCAAAATCACGGTTCCGAACGTAGTTGGATCTTCAATGGAAAATTTTAATTTGTCTGAATTATAAAAACAGTATATTCCATGATTGCAAGCCGATAAGAGATCTAAAAACCTACCTTGTCGTATGATGCAAGCTAGTAGGCACTACCAGAAGATTATGGAGCCTTCAGAGAATTAAGAGAAGTGTTAAAACAACCGCTGCTTTTTGTGGCTGCTACAAATCGGGCGGGTATAACATTCCGGGACATGCCGCCAAGAAACATTGATGGACGAATGTTCTATTTTCCCTGACATCATCCTTCACCAAAGTGGATGGCCTTCGAACCCACAGGACGCCGCCTCTGACCACTGGTCATTGTTCATGGGTCCATTAACATGGGGGGAATTTTGTTTTTGCAAACGTGATGCGGTGTGACTAATTTGCGGTTCTTTTTTTCTTTATCTATGGAAGGAAATGTCGCAGCTTTATTTTGAATGGAATTGAAAAGATTCAACATTTTGGCAATTCGGAATGAAAACAGTAATGATAGCACCACCCCGTTGACCCACATACCGTTTGAGTTCAACAAAAAGTGGCGATGCCGCAGTTTTGTTTCGTCTGCTATTAATGGTTTCAATTTAGGATATTAGTTATGAATGATAGAGAGCAACATGTTTCTATGTATACACGCTTTTTTTTTCTGTCATTCATTGTAAGATTTCAATCTAGCATAAATTTTTTCATTCTTTTCATAAAAAGGGGATATTTTCAATTTTTTGATTCTGTATAGTATTTATAACACATTTTTAAAAGAAAATAAATGAAAAAATTCATTTCGGATTTACATATGAGCCGTTTCCTTTAAAAATAATTTAAGTCCATTTTTGACAAAAAAAAATGTTAGTTAATTTTGACATTGACTACAATCTGCTATGAGCTTTTTATCTATTAAGAGTTCCCCCAAAAATCCTTCAAAATTTCAACATTTTGTTAATATATATTTACGTAGTTAATGAAATTACAAATATAATTGCTTTGAAAGTGGTAAGTATTTCCATATAATATAAAATGACTTACACTACTTTCAAAGAAAACGGATCATATATTGATAATACAACCCTCATTTAGATAATGATAATTTGTACAATTATTAATATAAAACTAAAAAGATAAATGATAACATTATTAACAACTGAATTCTTCAAAATAATCGTTAAAATTTAATTTGTATTAGGTGTATCGCGCAAAAATAAATTTCAATGAAAATCAGCACACAAATAAACACATAAATTTAATAAGTCAGAAAAAAACATGAACACATGTTGAATTTTAAAACAATAGTTAAAAATAAAAAAATATTATAGTTTAAAATTAATACTGTAATGGAATTAATAAATGATCCCAATACACATGGAAGATATTCACAAAGAATTTTGAATGAACTTTCGGACTTAGATATTAATGTTTTGGAAAAGATGATGTTGTTTTTATGATAACTACTTTTGATAAAATAACACCTTCCCCCCACCGAAAAAAATCTTAATAAGCCCTTTTGAGACAAAAATTAATATAAGAGCTTTTCTGATACGGTAGTTGAGATGATCAGGTATTTTAGAATAATTATATCTATCTTTATTCGTTGGAATTTTGAAAGGGATTCACAATTAGATGAATTTTTTTTCAGTAAAATATTTAGTGAACATTCGTGGAAGGACTGTTCATCAAACTGGATATTTAAATAACAAAATTCAACAAAATTGTTTTACGACAATTATTATTTTGAACATTAATAAAACTTCATTTTTAAATAACAACAATATAAATTAAACTTAAAAAAGTTCCTAAAATACAATTCACTTAAATTATTTGCAGTTCACAAGTCTTTCGTAATTTTACCTATTTTAATTTATTTGTTTAATTAGTTTTCCAAATAAATGATTATTTGATTATAAAAAAAACTAAATAGAAAATTATGCGAAAATGACTGTTGAATTTTCCAATCATCTTAAATAGTAAAAAGTAGAAAGAGCATTAAAAAAGAGGAGAGTCTGAAATAGAAAAGAATTATTTATGACGGAAGAGTAAATCTTATGAAAAAGCTCTTTGGAACCTTTTCTGTCAATTCAAAGCAAAACTGTTAAAACATCATATTTGCAGCAGGATTCCTTCTTATATTTATTTCATTTTAATTTAAAAACAACTTTCAACCTGTCATTTTAATTAGCTTTGATAGCACAAGTATTAATTAGAGAGAAATTGTTTTGAGTTTGAATAATCATAAAATTTTTTGTCTCAATACCAGAAGTCCCTCTAATTTTCGTTGAGACAAAAAGAATGAATAAAAATATTGAAATCCGAGTCAATAGCTATTTTTCTTAATATTGATTTTTAATCAAGAATAAAGACTCCTATTTTAGAAGAAAAAGAATAATAATAAGTAGAGAATTGTGGTTGTCAAGCTAGCGCTTCTCTAACTGTGGGACACGCCCCCCCCCCTTGAGGGTCGGGATAACTCTACGAGGGGTACGCGAGCATATTGAAAAGTCGAAAACTAAAGATTACTTAAGAAAATTACTAATTTACTGAAAGTAAACAAACAAAGTACATTCTAACATAATAAAAAATAAAAGACACATTTACAGCGATATAATGCACTTATAAATGTATCAGTACTGCACAATGTATTTTATAATTGATTCAGCAATACTAAGTTAAGAACAAGTTTAATAATTACTATGATCTTGTAATATACAAAATTATTTTCAAAAATTAACACTTATCTTGATAATATGTACGGTTTATAATTAATCCCTTGACTGCCGATTAAAAGTTACGCAATTCGCTTCCAATGCCTCCGTTTTCCAAGTAGGTGTGCTTAAATGATGCATTGGGGGTGAAGGAAGAAAAAAGAATAAATAAAAACAAATCCTCTTAAATAAGTAAATCCTCGCAAACACTGTCAAGTCTCTTTTATTGCATCCCATTTACTTCAGAATAATTTTAGGAGTAGCAGCGCACTGAAAAGATCGTACTTCGGAAAGACGTATAAATACGTCCAGGGAAATAATGATTTGGCTGAGCGAGACATTTATATACGCCCTTAAGAGGTTTTAAGTCGTATTGTAGTTTTAGCATAAAAAAACGGTATTCTTAAATTCAATACATTGTAATTGTATGGAGGGGGGGCGATAAAAATTAGGATTGAATATTGGGTCATATATTGGAAGTTTGTGAAGCACTGCCTTAAGCTATATCTAAACTGTTGAACGTATAATGTACATGCGTATTAAATAATGAGATATTTTCCTCAAAATATTTTCATTTAAAATTTGATTGAAATTTTCTAAAAACATACTGCAAAATTGAAGGAGTGATTTCAGAATATTCCAAAAGCTTAAAATAAAAATGATGTCAAGATATTTTTAAAATATTAGCATGAGTTTTATATAAGAGCTTTTTATTTCTAAACTAAGTAACACTGGATAAGGACTTCAATTTCATTTAAAAATGCCTCGTTTGTGGTTTTTTTTCGTTTGTTAAATTTTTATAAAATAATCTGAAATGTTTATTAATTTGAAACCTCAGAATTTCATTTTTATTATTTATGAGTAAATAAATGTGTTACATTTCAAACTTTCACTTTTCTTGCTTTTTCTGTTCTTGTTCAAACTTATTTTTCTTGTTTGCTTACACTTATTTTTAATCTTTCAATCATGGCAAATAAGTGTAAGCATCTTTACAATTTATTAAAAATGCATTCAAATTAACTTCTATTTAAGTAAAAAGTTTTTAAATTTTTCGATGAAGAGATACATAATTTTATTCAGATGCCGTAGAATTAAAAAGAATATCATGTGGTTATTTTGTTGTGAATATGTAAAGAAAATAGGGGTTACATCAAGGGTTTCCGACTCTTTCTTACTCTTGGATCTCTTAGGTCAGGAGTGAGCAATGTTTTTGGCTTGATACCCCCTTTGTGGAAGTAGAGGATACGGAAGGCCGTCTCGTTTTTAAAATAATTGTTTTCGTTAATTCACTTCACTTCTCAGAAAAGGTATAAATCGTGCCGTAAAATTAATAAAAATTAGTAATTAATAAAATATTGGCAGTTTTATCCTAATTTCTTGTTGTGGTAACTTCATATAATCTGTACCTGAAAGCACATTTAATTTCAGAATTATTTTAATGGGTCACAAATGTATCCTATCCTAATTTTTCTACATCTTTTTTTTAAAATCAGGAGTGAGATTGCTTGTTGAACAGCATGCAAGTTAACAAGCCTCTATATTGACTCTTACTGATCTTTATACGAGAAAACTCTGCTCCCAAATAAATTTTGACCATAAAAAAGATAAAATTTGCCATTTGTTTGGTTTTCCGATTGTCTTGGCAGGCTCTTGTGGCCGCGGGTCGCTATTTGCCCACCCTGCCCCGTTATAACTTTAAGGATATGGACCTCCACTTTAAGTATATCTGCAATATGCACAAATGCAGGATACTAAAGGCTAAGAATCAAGCAATTCCAAAATGAATATATTCATTTATAGGTTATTTAAGACTGCTCAAAAAGAAATACTTATTTATAGGTTAGTAAAAGGTAATAATTAACACTTTTAGATAATATAAAGTAAAAAATTTGAAAATTCTAGTTGATAAGACTCACACATACATTTACTTTCAAAAATAACAAATATATATATATATATATATACTGTTTCAAAAACAACTATACTGTAACGGGTTTATTCGTGTTCTTCTTACTTACAGTCCTCTTGGGAAAAAATGGTCTTAAAATGTATTCTTTTAAAAGCCTTCTCCGAAGAAGAAATGTGATTATGTAAATTAAGACTTGTATATAAAGATTGAACTTTTGAGTTATATGAGAGAGAGGTTAGACTCTGGTAACGGATAGCAGTGATTGATTAACGTGAAATTAGGCAAGAGGACTTCATTACTTGATTTATTATTATTAAAATTGACGATTTGGTGAATTAAGGGTTAAATTGAGTTAGATGAAATTGAATTAAAAGGCGAATTGCCGAAATGTAAGTGATCCAATTTATTAATTCTCCTAGTATCTCGTCTATCCCGCGATTGCTTCACATATTTAATAATTGGTGCATTTTTCAGTTTGAATCGTTAAATTTGTGTCTTCGTTGAAAATCGTTAATAAACAAAATTTGCTTTGACTATGGCTAGTCTTCCTTCTGACTTCCACACTAAGGATGACACGGGTCATCCCTTACACTACTATATAAATTTAATTCTAGTCTATATTTAAAACGATCCGTTGAATAGGTAACTTTTTGTTTACATATGAGCTAGTATTTTTATATTAGCATTTAATTACGTAACTCAGATTTTTGTGCTAGTCAAACAAAGGTCTTCTATACTTAGTGATTATCTAATCCCTTTTATTAAAAATTCCTTTAACTTTTGGCATAGTTTAAGTGAGGCATGTATCCAAAATTCTATAAATTCTATAAGAAATTTTAATATTTACTGTTATGCTTTGTTTATAACTCTAAGCATCAAAAATTGAATATTAGAAAGGAATAGAAAGATAAGAGTTTTAAAAATATAAAAATTAAAATATGAATGTTGGTTTTAGGAGCCTTTTCTCTCATGAAGATATTTATGAAACATAGTTACTATCACCGCAACTATACCGATTACTAATTACAGAATGAAACGATTGCTTCTGACCTACTTAATTTTCTAGGAGCTTAAATAATGATTTCCTTTCAGAATTTTCCTTAGACAGAGAGAATTCTGTATTCTTTTAAGTAAAGAAATTCCAGAAATTAAATGCACCTTTTAACCGAGATTTTCTAAGCTTTCTGTAATATTAGTTTCTTATGTTGTTCTTCTTATCATTAAATAATTTTATTAATACTTTATCAAAAACTTCTTAGTTCATATTCTGGATTTCCAAATTACTATTTTTTCTTGCGGGTTCTCTCTAAACTTCTAAGGGTTACCAGGAAAATTATGGATAGACTATAGATATATCTATGTAATTGAAATATAGTGTTCTACAGAAGTAATATTTATAATTTTTCCCCTTTGAAACTGTGTAGTTTCCGTTATTTTCAGTAAAATTTATAAATATTTATATATGTCATTGTTCTAATGCAAGTATGTTTTACTCTTCTCTGTAATAGCATAAATTATTCGTATTTTACCATACGTTAAATTGCTCCTATTACATTGCATTTTAAAATTTGTGCTGTTATTTCTTTTGTTTTATACTGAGCAATATGGTGATCGAAAATTTTTCTTTAGAATTTCAAAACCTGCTTATGCGGAAAAGATGTTTTCTGGTATATAGATATGAAGGGAGAAATAAAATAGAACAAAAACTCCTGTGGTAAGTGCTGTCACAAGGGAAAAAGTTAAGGTACGTGATTTTTTTTATGTTAAAAAGTCAAAGCAATTTTAATTAAGTAAAAATAAGTATTTTAATACCTTTTAATATTTATTACGACGAGAGGACACTACAAAATTGTTACAAGAAAAACATCTAGTATTTTAATAATGTTTTTTTTTAATATTAAATTTAAAAAAACCTACTGTGTGTGTCGAAAATGACAGGCACGACGAAGCGGAAGACGGAAAAAAGCTAGAATCGGGCTGATTCAATGATACAGAGAGAGAGAGAGAGAGCTGGATTATATGAAATATTGTAATGAACATTATACTATTCAGTTAGTACTCATTTATCAATAATCACACATTGCTTTATGGTTACTTATATTGTACAAAAAATAATTTTATTTTAAGTCTAAACTCATCTAACCAAATTTAAGTTTTTTTTCATATTTTCAAAAATTTAGTCCCTTTCGGCAAAATAAAATTTTGAAATTATTAGCGCGTTTTTCACGTAGTGAACAAAAGCGCTATTAAAACGCAAATTTCATCTTCATTCCATATTTTGTCGTACCTTTTTCTCAGCCAATAAGCAACCAATTTGACCTGGGTTTTCGCATTTGGTCGCATTTGTGCCCTAGATAAGCCGAATCATATTTAAATTTCCCCATAGTTTTCCCGAATTTTCCTACAAATTTTCCTGAATTTCGCTAGTTTAAAACAAATTTTCTCAAATTTACCTAGTAAATTTATTGTTTGCAAAAAGTTTTTTTTAAAAAAACCTACCTGCATTTTGGAGGAAATATTCACAAAATGAGGAAATCTTCACAAAAAAGTTCAGAAAACATGTATAAAAGGCTCTGATTTTACTTTTTTAATTTAATTCTTTTTTTAAACAGTAAAGTGTGATAAAATATATAGTGTGAAGCGAAAATAGTTTTTTTGAAAACTAAAAGTGATAAAGCGATAAGATATATGTAAAGTGAAAATAGTTTTTTTTTTAAACTAAAAGTGTGAAATTTTTTGTGAAAACAAAGTGAGAAAAGTTTTTTTTTGAAACCTGAAAATGGGAATGAGTTAAGTCAAATTGTCGAGGCTTTTGTAGCTTCTGTAAAAAAAATTTTCTTTTTTGCTTTTTATAGTGCTGATACAGATTTGTGTCATTATTTCTTTTCAGCTCAATAGTAGTACATTTAGAGGAGTGGTACAGTACTACTTCTGTTAATAAAAAGTTCATTAGTTGCATTATTGTAAAATACAACATGTGAAAAACGCGCTAAAATTACTTGGCCATGCCAATGATTGATAACTTGTTTTTTAATTGTATTTTCTCCTTATCTCTATACCATAGAAAAGCTATTCTTAAACTATGATCCGTAGATCACCAGAGGTCCTAGTGCCTTTTTAAGGATTCTGCGAAGGGGTGTTCATTTAATGTTAAGATTTCCCTCTTTTACAGCCTCTGAAAGGTCTCGTGGAAAAATTGAAAGATTTGTCATCCTAGACTAAACCAATACATTGCTTCCAATGAAAAAGGTAATAAAGCATGTATTTCGATCAAAATTATTATTTCATTTTTTTTATTATTATTTGCAACTGCATAACTATCACTACAACGTAATATATTTTTTTAAATTAGATGTTTACTGTTTTCTCTTAAACGAAAAAAAGAAGTGTTAAAGAAGTCTGTATAAGTAGCAGTGTTAAGATTATTAAGGAATCTGTAGAACACTCAGCCATATATTGGGATCAAAATGTTGAAGGTCCGCGATTTCCGGCTGATACATCTAGCGAAGCGCGCGGATCGAAAGTTTAAAAACAACCGCTGCCGTAGAACATGTTTTCTGCATAGGTAAATTCCAACAGATAAATTTCTTTTTTAAAAAAAATTTCTACTATTAGTTCACTTTTTCCCTGTATATATATATATATATATATATAATATATATATAATATTGTTCAAATTTTCAATCGTTGATAAAATACTTTCTATTCATCCATTCAAGTTCAAATACATTTTTTTTCAAATATTAATTCATTAATTAAATTTAAAAAAGAATGAATAGAAACAAACAAAATACTAGTCCAACAGCATATATTGAAAGGAAAACCGTTTGATGTGTCCATGTAGCGCAATAGATACGCGTTGGACTTCTCATCCAAAGGTCGTAGGTTCGAATCCCACCTGAGATGGTTAAATTTCTGAGAATGTGGTATCTTTTTACTATACTATTTTATTAGAATAATTAAATTTAATGAATGAATAAATAGTAACAAACAAACAAAAATAGTGTAACTCCATATATAGAAAGAAAAATGGAAAATTGCAAGGAAAATCGCTTTTTTGTCACTTAATATTGTGATTCTGTCATGTATACACATATTTATATTAATTGTAACTACTTAATAAACAGTAACAAAAATAAAAATTTACTTTGTTGGCTAAGTAGGAATTGACTTTATTTTTTATGTAGTGTTTGTTCTCCATATAACTTCGATTCAGCTTACTGGGCAGTGTAGTAATATTTAATTTGTTCAAAAGTAAGGAAAGTAACCCTTAATTCAATATATGAATATTTATTTTTCTAAAATTCGCTATTTAAATTTCGGAATCTCATTCAAACGAAATCGCGGATATGGAGGAACGTACGTTAGAATTTGACATAGTTCAATCTATGAGACGATCTTCCGGTTTTCTTTTTTTTATTATTAAAACAGAAATGAGACGAAACAACCTTCTCTCCGAGTAAATCCGTCAATGACACATGTTTTTTATTTCCTCACAAAAGAATCCTTTCAATGGAACGAAAGAATGAATTTCGTGGCGTGTCGCAAACCGAGGATTTAACACGATCAACTTGTGGCGAGCATCTTTGTTACAATCACAATAATATAAACATTCGATCTGCCCACCTTTTCATTAACTGTTATTATCCAAGGTCAGAATCATATTTATTCCCGTATTAGCTTTATATTTCGCTCTTAATATGCGTGCAATTGCTCACATCTAAGTTCCTTGGATGGACGTTTTTTTTCCTACACACTATGCATATGAGAATGTTTTCCTTTCTTTTATACACATGTCTGATTTTTATTCACTTTTTCGCCTTGTTTACGTAATATTTCACAACATTGTTACTCTTTCTGTAAGGAAACAATGCGATAAACATTTTTAACGGATGTTTTTAGAAATCTCAATGCTTTCTTTCTAAGGTAATTAAATATATATTAGAGAAGAAAAAAGAATGTCCGTTTTCACACAATCGAAATTCTCTTAACATCAGTAATTTAGAAAAAAAGACTCGGAGATTGTTCTTTTTAATTTGGACACATTTTTGTTTATGCTCTTATTTTCTAACTTTAATGACAAATATTACATTATACAGTTTAATCAAGTAGCATAAAAACGTGTTTTGTGAAATTTATGCATTAATTAAACGTATTTGAATAAGAAAATATAAGTTCTTTCTTTTAGTATTAAATTAGATTGTCTGAGAATTAAATTTAACAAAAAAAGGGCCATTCTTTAAAATGTTTCATCTCGCGAACTACTGAGATATTCCATAAGTCAGTGGTTCTCATACTGGAGGACGCGAGCATATCATAAAGTCTAAAATAAAATTATTTAAAAAATAATTCATTTACTGAAAGGATTCAAAACAAAACACATTCTGAAGTAATAAAAGAAATAAAATGTAAATTTAAACTGATACAATATCTTATAAATGTACCAAAACTGCAGAATGCATTTGATAAATAATTTATCAAAACTAAATAAAGATTAAGTTCAATAATGATTAGAGTTGGGAATGGAAAAAGTATGCGAAAAATACTTTTGTTTTCAGTGCAGAAAATTCATCATCCACCCCTGCTCAAAATTCAAAGAGTTGTTTTTTACTAAGTTGCCTTTTGAATCCGTCACTTGATGTGAAATCTATGAAAATTTCTTCTTCGCAAGCAACTCAAGGAAGTGAAGGATAATTCGACATGATAATTTCCAATTATTTTATTTAGCACTTTAATCGACTCAAACACAATTCAATGCAATCCAATAAATAGGTTGTTCCAATCAGTCAACAGAGAGGGGGTATGAGAGTCACGTGTTTGGAGAATACATCAAATAAATTAACCACTTTATAATAATAGTTCTTCTACCTCAAAGGTTGTTACTTTACACGGGTTAGATATATAACTAACTGCCATTTAACCTCCTTTATACTCTAAATATCAAACGTAATATGAAGGTGACAATACCTGAACTGTAGGCAGTCTTCTAATCAATTAAGGCTTAATCTTTTAATTTCATTATCAATATCAACTTCTTATCTTTAATCTTTCAGAAAGCCTTTCTAACCTTTTGTGGTATTCTTCACCTTGTATCTTACTTGTCACCTTAGTCAACTAACCTTCTAACTTCCTATTATCTATTCTTCTCTCTCTCTCTCTCTTCACTTTCTAACCTTCTAGTAAGCGAACCTGAACTATATATAATAAACTTGATTTGCACATCATGTCTTCTTCTTAGGAGAGAGATTGATAAATTTTAATTGCCCAAAGATTTCCATTGAGGGTTAGAGAAAGGACGCGTATGAATCCGTCACAAATTATTAAATTTTGTATATGACAAGCCAATGGAAGTCACTAGTAATTACTAAACCTGCTTTTAATTTAATATTGATAAATTAATTATCAAATACTTTTTGCCGAACTGATACAGTTATAAGTATCTTTATCAATATTAATATAGTGTTTTTTTATTATGTCAGAATGTATTTTGTTTTGCGTTCTTTCAGTAAATTGACAATTATTTTAAATCTTTTATTTTCTACTTTTCGATATGCTCGCCCCCCCACGTAGGGTTATCCCTCCCTAGGGGGCATGACCCACAATTTGAGAAACACTGGGTTAAAGAAAAGGATTGTAAAATAGACAAGTTCTAATAACCTCTAGAGTGTTGCGAGTTTTCTTTATACAAAAAATAAAACACCAATATCTCCTCTGAAGTGCTTTTAACAGTTTTCTTTTTGTTGTTTTGTTTAATCAAATTTTTTTAGAAAATGCATCTTACTCGGCATGTTTGTATTTTCGCAATTGCAGTACATAGAAATATTTTTAAGATTCCCAACTAATAAATGAATTCTCGAAGAGGATCTTGTACCCTCATAAAATATTTTATTATGAATTAAATATGAAGAGAAGTCACACGGAATCCGAATTCAGAATTAAATATGAAGAGAGATTTCTAAAATGCAATTTATTATAAATCTCAAAAAAAAAAAAAAAAATTACATCTCAAAGCATAAAAATGTGAGAAACTTATAAAGTCTATTATGGCATTTTCTTAACTTATGTAAGCCATGGGAGGCTTTAAAAGCCCTGTTATACATCACGGGCAATTCAAATTTTTTTATAAATCTGTATGCGAAAAAAGAAGATAATTTCCTCAAATTTTTTAATTTTTTAAAATTATTTTGATAAAAACAAAGAAAGAGAGATTTGAGTTACAGTGGCATTGAATATTATTATACCAATGACGATTTGATTAAAAATTCATAGAATTATATACTCGTATATATATATCATGACTTGGAGGAGTAATGAAAAGTGGAGCGTTTATCATATAATACTTTTCTACGCGCACTTACACTGGTTTGCACATTTTTGTTTATCTCTATAATTGTTTACACCACAAATAAATGGCACGAAACCGTAGTAACAAGAATTTTATTAGAGCGTTTTCCTCTACCCTCTTTCTCTCACCAAGTTTACATATACACTGCCTCTATACACACTAGCGCCCTCTCGCGACAAATATTCACTGTTATTGTGGGCGTCACAAGAATTATTGTTCAACACTGAACATCCACCCCCGGGTTGAATGACACATTCAACAATTCACAAATAACACAATAATGCACAATATTAAAACAACAATACAAAAAAAGGTAAAGTACTCAAATACACAAAATTGAATTGAAAAAATACAGATTTGAAATTTTTACATACATTATTCACTTGAAAAGGGTAAAACACAAAGTTTAGTTATAGGACGTTTTAAAAACTCCATTTTAGTTTTCACTAACACTACTCTCTTATTTTATTATCTTTACCATAATACACTTCAAGAATTCGACCAAAGGCCATTACACACAGGTAAATTATCTTCTTTCAGAATTACCATATCATTTATTTTTACATTATTTCTTTGCAAAATACCATTTATTTCGACTTTGAAGTGTACTTAAATAATTATTTGACCAACGTTTCCAAATCTGTTGCACAATT
>BMAO01007211.1:0-19006 GCA_019973975.1 Trichonephila clavata
AAAAAAATTTACATATCTATTCTATAAATAGTTGTTGTTGTTTTTTTGCATAATAAGTGGCTTACAGCTTAGATGAAAAAAATTTCTTGGAAAACCTCTCCGATAAAATTTGAAATTTATTCTCAGATCATTTATATATATAAATATATATATATATATATTATAATATAATATATAGCCCCCTTTTGCAAACTTTCCTTTTGCGAATCTTTATATAGGTTTAATTAAGCACAAAAAAAATAATAATTTTATTTTTCATGAAAAATTTTACTATTTTTTTGGGAAGCGTCCCTTCAGAATTAAAAACAAATTTACATATCTATTCTATAAATAGTTGTTTTTTTGGGCAAAGTTATACTAACGAAATAATCCATCTCATTACGGTGGAAACGATTGTACGCAATGTATGTAAAAATGGTTTCCAATCCAACCTTCAGAATTAAAAAAAATTTACATATCTATTCTATAAATAGTTGTTGTTGTTTTTTTGCAAATAAGTGGCTTACAGCTTAGACGAAAAAAATTTCTTGGGAAACCTCTCCGATAAAATTTATTCTCACAGATCATTTATATATATAAATATATATATATATATATATATATATATATATATATATATATATATATATAATATAATATATAGCCCTCTTTTGCAAACTTTCCTTTTGCGAATCTTTATATAGGTCAGCACAAAAAAAATAATAATTTTATTTTTCATGAAAAATTTTACTATTTTTTTGGGAAGCGTCCCTTCAGAATTAAAAACAAATTTACATATCTATTCTATAAATAGTTGTTTTTTTTGGGCAAAGTTATACTAACGAAATAATCCATCTCATTACGGTGGAAACGATTGTACGCGATGTATGTAAAAATGGATAACCAATCCAACCCTTCAGAATTAAAAAAAAATTTACATATCTATTCTATAAATAGTTGTTGTTGTTTTTTTTGCAAAATAAGTGGCTTACAGCTTAGACGAAAAAAATTTCTTGGGAAACCTCTCCAATAAAATTTATTCTCAGATCATTTATATATATAAATATATATATATATATATATATATATATTATAATATAATATATAGCCCTCTTTTGCAAACTTTCCTTTTGCGAATCTTTATATAGGTCAGCACAAAAAAAATAATAATTTTATTTTTCATGAAAAATTTTACTATTTTTTTGGGAAGCGTCCCTTCAGAATTAAAAACAAATTTACATATCTATTCTATAAATAGTTGTTTTGGCACTAACGAAATAATCCATCTCATTACGGTTGTACGCGATGTATGTAAAAATGGATAATTTTTATATAAAATTCATCCTCCTAGCTGACAAACCATTTTTAGTTTTAAATAATCCATCTCATTACGGTGGAAACCATTGTACTAAAATATATTATACGAACTGTACCCAAAATTAATTTACACCTTTCCGAATTAAAAAAAAATTTACATTCTATAAATAGTTGTTGTTGTTTTTTTTGCAAAATAAGTGGCTTAGACGAAAAAAATTTCTTGGGAAACCTCCCCGATAAAATTTATTCTCAGATCATTTATATATATATATATATATATATATATATATATATATATATATTATAATATAATATATAGCCCTCTTTTGCAAACTTTCTTTTTGCGAATCTTTATATAGGCTTAATTAAGCACAAAAAAAAATAATAATTTTATTTTTCATGAAAAATTTTAGTATTTTTTTGGAAAGCGTCCCTTCAGAATTAAAAACAAATTTACATATCTATTCTATAAATAGTTTTTTTTGGCACTAACGAAATAATCCATCTCATTACGGTTGTACGCGATGTATGTAAAAATGGATAATTTTTATATAAAAAACTCTTAACAGAGAATTGCTGTAAACCATTGTACTAAAACATATTTTACGGACTGTAAATGACACACTTTTTTAGTTTAAAATACATGTTAAATGTATATTTTAAACTACAAATTGTATTTAAAATTCATCCTCCTAGCTGACAAACTATTTTTAGTTTTAAATATTATATATATGTACTCAAAATTAATTTACAGGTTTTTATGATTGAGAAATGCATTTTTTCAATTATAATTAAATGCATCGTAATTTAGACAAGTGGTTTGTAAAAACTAATACACAAAAATTCTGTCATTAGAACCATTGTAGTAATAACATTATTTCAGGGACTATTTTAGTTTAAATTACATTAAACTGACACACTATTTTTAAATATCCGTACTGGAGTAAATTTTTTGATTGAAATGCATTATTAGTTTCGTTATAACATTGTAATTTTGACCAATGATTCTAATATGCTCGTGGTGCCATCTATTATTTAAAAAGAGAAACATCGTTATTTAACTATAACCTTTTATTCGCGGGAGAAAAAAACTTTTAAATGTCTTTGGTAGATTGTATGAATAGAAATGATTCATTTTTTTCTATTTTGAAAAATTACACCCTATTTTTCTAAAAAAACAACAACTTTTTCTGATCCAGACATTCAAAGGATACATTTAAAAAAAATATTTATTAATACATCTTTACAGTAATGTTCTTTTTTTTCTCAATTAAATTCATTAATCTTTTTCAGTAATCTCATCAAATCGTGCAAATATACTTAAAAGTGTATTTTCCACAGAAGGATAATGCTGAAATAACTCATGCTGAATTTTTTTGGGTTTAATTCGCATGGCGTTTGCAATTTTCTGCAATTCCGACTGAAATTCTGATATTTTGCGACTATTTGAATGAACATATAAAGCAAAATCTTTTCTATCTCCGGTATGTTTATCCAAAAACATATATATTTCGTTCTTAAGGCCAGTTGTATTCAATTTCTCTTTTATATTTCGAATCTTTTGAAATCGTTGAGCTAACAGGGGATTGGTAAGTGTTTTTTGATATTCTTCAGGATATTTTTTGGGATTAATAACAGCCAAATACTCGGGAAATTTACTTTTCGTAATGTCCAATAAACGTCCTTGGGCATCCCAAAAATACAGAACACATCCTTCGGGTTCACACAATGTGTCTCCCATCAAAAGTTTGTGGTGCAATTTATCGAGGTACACTTGACATTCTTCTATTGTCTTGAACGTTTTTTGGGAAATTGCTCGCTCATCCGATGGTTTGGCCAATGTGAAATGCCTAGTATCATTTGTAAAGGTAGTGCACCCTATAAATTTGCAAAAATTTTGAGGATAGTATACATTCAGTTCTGAGCTATTTAATTCAGTCATCATTTCAAAGTGCAACGTTTTGAGGTCATCTTTAAAATAGGACGCATAAGAACTAATAAAATTGTCAAAATCTCCTATTACACTAATAAACTTTTTTCGGAGACGATCATCCATAACCAATTTTTGTTTAGATCCCACCAAAAAGAATCCAAATTTATTTATATTTGCAACAAAAAGCAAATTAAGCAATTTATAATAGGGATGTTTAAAAGGGATAAACAAAATATTCACCAAACTTCCGTCAAATTTAGGCGTTACTACGACGCTATCGAAAGTAGTTAAAAAAGTCTTATTAAAAGTCGGCAGGCCGGTACGCAGAGTTTGCATTATTTTTGTATGCGCATTTATCAACAGAAATTCTCCTCGGTAAAAACGAGTCGGTCCCCAGGTAACGTCGAATCCAGGTGAATATGTAGCTCGATACACTATGTAGTCCTTAAACAAATATTCTTTATTAAAATTAATCCTATTGAAAGAAAATTGCGCACTGATTGCTGGAAAGGAATACTTATTCCATAAAGTGGCCAGAGACGGACTATCATCCAAAGATTCTGGCCAAGATTGATCAAAGTACCGTTTTACGATAGAAGGCACGAGGTTCCACAATCCTGTTCCCACCTCCAAACTCCATCGGTTGGACTCTGTTAATAGATTAGGATATCCGGACCATTTTTTAGGTGGAAATTCTACGCATGGGCTTTTCCCATGCACTTTGCGATCAAATAAATTGAAGGGTACACAAAACACTCCGATTCGGAAACAATTGTCAAAGCCGATTGTATGGTACCAGTAATAGGTTTGACACGTATCGACTAAGATAATATCTGCGGAGGCAGATTCCAAGCATTCTTTCCACATAATTTGCATTTTTTTTTTAAATTGGTATCAGTTTGAATGCGGCTGTAACATTCGGAATAAGATTCTCCTTCCTTCGCCAGTTTCATGACAATGTCATCCCGTTGCATATGTAAAACAGATCCAAAACTGGCCAATTTCTCGGTCAATGTCTGAGCAATACAGCTTTTTCCAGAACCAGAAGGTCCAATTAAATAAATTATTATTCGACGATCTTTCCGAAAAGAAAATGGGGATTGGTATAAATATCCAAAACCACCAATTGTGTAAGGATATAGCTTACTCGACTCATCCGCAGAATGTAGGCACATTAACAAATTGAAAATATTTGGAATTCTTGGTAAATACATATGCAACACAGCATTGACTCTCAAACGATGTTCCAAGGAGTACATAAAGTTGCGCAGGCAACACATATGACAATCGATTAAAACTCCCATGGTTAATAAAATATCTTCTGGTATTTCGTCTTGAAATCTTAAAGTAACCATGCGAGCGCCAATCTGTGCATGTCCTGTAAAGTTCTGATTTTTAAAACTATTAAGATATTCAACAAAAGGTTTCCCAATATCGTGAAGAAATCCTACCAGATAGGCATAATTAATTCCTTCTTTCCATATTTCTTGCAAAAGATTATCTCTACGACATAATTTTTCCATGCAGTGAGCAACATACACACAGTGTTCTCGAAAGGATTCTTTATGATAGGAATTAGGCAACCAGTTGAAATCGAAAATTCTCGAATACACATCTGGAAAATCTAACGGGGGGTAGACAAGGGATAAAACACGTTCAAATTCAGAATCTATTGAAGTTTCCATAATTACTTTAACTGCTTCTCTCCACAATTCTCAAACTTATATAGCTCTCTTTTGCAGTCGCGAATACTTATATACCTTTCATTAAGCAAAAAAAATGGTTTTATTTTTTTATGAAACATTTTTGGAAACCACAAAGTGTTGTTTCGTCAGGATAAAAAAATTATATGCTCATTCTATAAATAGATTTTTTGGGGGGCTTACAACTACGATATGAGATTAAAAAAATTTTTGGAAACTCATCTGATAAAATTATTCTCAGATCATTTGTAAATATATATATTATATATATATAATATATAATATATAGCCCTCTTTTGCAATTTTCATGTTCTGAATCTTTATATACCTTTCATTAAGCAAAAATAGTTTTATTTTTTTATGAAACATTTTTGGAAACCACAAAGTGTTGTTTCGTCAGGATAAAAAAATAATATGCTCATTCTATAAATAGATTTTTTTGGGGGCTTACAACTACGATATGAGATTAAAAAATTTTTGGAAACTCATCTGATAAAATTATTCTCAGATCATTTGTAAATATATATATATTATATATATATATAATATATAATATATAGCCCTCTTTTGCAATTTTCATGTCCTGAATCTTTATATACCTTTCATTAAGCAAAAAAAAAATAGTTTTATTTTTTGATGAAACATTTTAGCATTTTTGGAAACCACAAAGTGTTGTTTCGTCAGGATAAAAAAATAATATGCTCATTCTATAAATAGATTTTTTTGGGGGGCTTACAACTACGATATGAGATTAAAAAAATTTTTGGAAACTCATCTGATAAAATTATTCTCAGATCATTTGTAAATATATATATTATATATATATATATAATATATAATATATAGCCCTCTTTTGCAATTTTCATGTCCTGGATCTTTATATACCTTTCATTAAGCAAAAATGGTTTTATTTTTTTATGAAACATTTTAGCATTTTTGGAAACCACAAAGTGTTGTTTCGTCAGGATAAAAAAATAATATGCTCATTCTATAAATAGATTTTTTTGGGGGCTTACAACTAGGATATGAGATTAAAAAAATTTTTGGAAACTCATCTGATAAAATTATTCTCAGATCATTTGTAAATATATATATTATATATATATATATAATATATAATATATAGCCCTCTTTTGCAATTTTCATGTCCTGAATCTTTATATACCTTTCATTAAGCAAAAAAAAAAAATAGTTTTATTTTTTTATGAAAAAAATTTATTATTTTTGGAAACCATAAAGTGTTGTTTCGTCAGGATAAAAAAATTATATGCTCATTCTATAAATAGATTTTTGTTGGGGACTTACAACTATGATATGAGATAAAAAAATTTTTGGAAACTCATCTGATAAAATTATTCTCAGATCATTTGTAAATATATATCTATATATATAAATGTTATGTTGGTTTGTGTACGCTTCCATAACTCAAAAAGTTCAGCATGGATTTATCTGAAATTTTAACACAACTTTGCATTTGATTCTGGTCAGGTTCTTATGTACTTTTTATTTCGAAATGCACTCTAAATCTTTTAAAATTTAATTTTTAAGTAATGTTTTGATGTTATGACGTCATACGATGTTACGATTCGCTCTGAATGCGAAAATTTAAGCTTTACACATAGTTTTTTTCCGAATTATTACATATTTTTACTATAGTAAAGTTTATTGGTTGCCATATTTATAAAATTTTTGGTTCTTTGATACGTAATTGGGATTAATTTTCGAATAAATCATTTTTTTAAAGTTATTCTTTCAACCACTCAAATTTTGTTTTGTAATTTTGGCAACATTCCGATAGCTAACGCGCGATAAACATTTTTTTGTGTCATTGAAATACACAGGATAGGTTTTCTGATATCTTACAACTATGATATGAGATTAAAAAAATTTTTGGAAACTCATCTGATAAAATTTTAAAACTATTCTCAGATCATTTGTAAATATTTATATTATATATATATATATATATATATATATATATATATATAATATATAGCCCTCTTTTGCAATTTTCATGTCCTGAATCTTTATATACCTTTCATTAAGCAAAAATAGTTTTATTTTTTGATGAAAAAATTTAGCATTTTTGGAAACCACAAAGTGTTGTTTCTTCAGGATAAAAAAATAATATGCTCATTCTATAAATAGATTTTTTTTGGGGGCTTACAACTACAATATGAGATTAAAAAAATTTTTGGAAACTCATCTGATAAAATTTGAAAACTATTCTCAGATCATTTGTAAATATATATATTATATATATATATATAATATATAATATATAGCCCTCTTTTGCAATTTTCATGTTCTGGATCTTTATATACCTTTCATTAAGCAAAAAAAAAAAAAATAGTTTTATTTTTTGATGAAAAAATTTAGCATTTTTGGAAACCACAAAGTGTTGTTTCGTCAGGATAAAAAAATAATATGCCCATTCTATAAATAGATTTTTTTGGGGGGCTTACAACTACGATATGAGATTAAACAAATTTTTGGAAACTCATCTGATAAAATTTTAAAACTATTCTCAGATCATTTGTAAATATATATATTATATATATATAATATATAATATATAGCCCTCTTTTGCAATTTTCATGTCCTGAATCTTTATATACCTTTCATTAAGCAAAAATGGTTTTATTTTTTTATGAAACATTTTAGCATTTTTGGAAACCACAAAGTGTTGTTTCGTCAGGATAAAAAATAATAATATGCTCATTCTATAAATAGATTTTTTTGGGGGGCTTACAACTACAATATGAGATTAAAAAAATTTTTGGAAACTCATCTGATAAAATTTGAAAACTATTCTCAGATCATTTGTAAATATATATATATATATATAATATATAATATATAGCCCTCTTTTGCAATTTTCATGTCCTGAATCTTTATATACCTTTCATTAAGCAAAAATGGTTTTATTTTTTTATGAAACATTTTAGCATTTTTGGAAACCACAAAGTGTTGTTTCGTCAGGATAAAAAATAATAATATGCTCATTCTATAAATAGATTTTTTGGGGGGCTTACAACTACGATATGAGATTAAAAAAATTTTTGGAAACTCATCTGATAAAATTATTCTCAGATCATTTGTAAATATATATATTATATATATATATAATATATAATATATAGCCCTCTTTTGCAATTTTCATGTTCTGGATCTTTATATACCTTTCATTAAGCAAAAAAAAAATAGTTTTATTTTTGATGAAAAAAAATTTATTATTTTTGAAAACCACAAAGTGTTGTTTCGTCAGGATAAAAAAATAATATGCCCATTCTATAAATAGATTTTTTTGGGGGGGCTTACAACTACGATATGAGATTAAACAAATTTTTGGAAACTCATCTGATAAAATTTTAAAACTATTCTCAGATCATTTGTAAATATATATATTATATATATATAATATATAATATATAGCCCTCTTTTGCAATTTTCATGTCCTGAATCTTTATATACCTTTCATTAAGCAAAAATGGTTTTATTTTTTTATGAAACATTTTAGCATTTTTGGAAACCACAAAGTGTTGTTTCGTCAGGATAAAAAATAATAATATGCTCATTCTATAAATAGATTTTTTGGGGGGCTTACAACTACGATATGAGATTAAAAAAATTTTTGGAAACTCATCTGATAAAATTATTCTCAGATCATTTGTAAATATATATATTATATATACATAATATATAATATATAGCCCTCTTTTGCAATTTTCATGTCCTGAATCTTTATATACCTTTCATTAAGCAAAAATAGTTTTATTTTTTGATGAAAAAATTTAGCATTTTTGGAAACCACAAAGTGTTGTTTCGTCAGGATAAAAAAATAATATGCCCATTCTATAAATAGATTTTTTTGGGGGCTTACAACTACGATATGAGATTAAACAAATTTTTGGAAACTCATCTGATAAAACTATTCTCAGATAATTTGTAAATATATATATTATATATATATAATATATAATATATAGCCCTCTTTTGCAATTTTCATGTCCTGAATCTTTATATACCTTTCATTAAGCAAAAATAGTTTTATTTTTTGATGAAAAAATTTAGCATTTTTGGAAACCACAAAGTGTTGTTTCTTCAGGATAAAAAAATAATATGCTCATTCTATAAATAGATTTTTTTGGGGGCTTACAACTACAATATGAGATTAAAAAAATTTTTGGAAACTCATCTGATAAAATTTGAAAACTATTCTCAGATCATTTGTAAATATATATATTATATATATATATAATATATAATATATAGCCCTCTTTTGCAATTTTCATGTTCTGGATCTTTATATACCTTTCATTAAGCAAAAAAAAAATAGTTTTATTTTTTGATGAAAAAATTTAGCATTTTTGGAAACCACAAAGTGTTGTTTCGTCAGGATAAAAAAATAATATGCCCATTCTATAAATAGATTTTTTGGGGGGGCTTACAACTACGATATGAGATTAAACAAATTTTTGGAAACTCATCTGATAAAATTTTAAAACTATTCTCAGATCATTTGTAAATATATATATATATATATAATATATAATATATAGCCCTCTTTTGCAATTTTCATGTCCTGAATCTTTATATACCTTTCATTAAGCAAAAATGGTTTTATTTTTTTATGAAACATTTTAGCATTTTTGAAAACCACAAAGTGTTGTTTCGTCAGGATAAAAAATAATAATATGCTCATTCTATAAATAGATTTTTTGGGGGGCTTACAACTACGATATGAGATTAAAAAAATTTTTGGAAACTCATCTGATAAAATTTGAAAACTATTCTCAGATCATTTGTAAATATATATATTATATATATATATAATATATAATATATAGCCCTCTTTTGCAATTTTCATGTTCTGGATCTTTATATACCTTTCATTAAGCAAAAAAAAAAATAGTTTTATTTTTGATGAAAAAAAATTTATTATTTTTGAAAACCACAAAGTGTTGTTTCGTCAGGATAAAAAATAATAATATGCTCATTCTATAAATAGATTTTTTGGGGGCTTACAACTACAATATGAGATTAAAAAAATTTTTGGAAACTCATCTGATAAAATTTGAAAACTATTCTCAGATCATTTGTAAATATATATATTATATATATATATAATATATAATATATAGCCCTCTTTTGCAATTTTCATGTCCTGGATCTTTATATACCTTTCATTAAGCAAAAAAAAAATAGTTTTATTTTTGATGAAAAAAAATTTATTATTTTTGAAAACCACAAAGTGTTGTTTCGTCAGGATAAAAAATAATAATATGCTCATTCTATAAATAGATTTTTTGGGGGGCTTACAACTACGATATGAGATTAAAAAAATTTTTGGAAACTCATCTGATAAAATTATTCTCAGATCATTTGTAAATATATATATTATATATATATATAATATATAATATATAGCCCTCTTTTGCAATTTTCATGTCCTGAATCTTTATATACCTTTCATTAAGCAAAAATGGTTTTATTTTTTTATGAAACATTTTAGCATTTTTGGAAACCACAAAGTGTTGTTTCGTCAGGATAAAAAATAATAATATGCTCATTCTATAAATAGATTTTTTGGGGGGCTTACAACTACGATATGAGATTAAAAAAATTTTTGGAAACTCATCTGATAAAATTATTCTCAGATCATTTGTAAATATATATATTATATATATATAATATATAATATATAGCCCTCTTTTGCAATTTTCATGTTCTGGATCTTTATATACCTTTCATTAAGCAAAAAAAAAAATAGTTTTATTTTTGATGAAAAAAAATTTATTATTTTTGAAAACCATAAAGTGTTGTTTCGCCAAATATGGTCTTACATGTTAAATAATTGCAGGAACACAGAGATGTATAACAAAAAAAACCGGTATGCAACGACTATTTAAGGTGATACCACAAAAATACTCAAAGCATTTGCTGACATGATGTCTAAGCCACAATAAGAATATATTTTTTTGAAATAACAGTAGGGAAACGCTGTGTAACACGCATAATTTACAAAAAAAAATGATGGAAGCATTTGTTAATACGGTTGTTGGATCATCAGTTAGAAGACCATTTAAAAATTTCGGTAAAAAAATTAAACAATTGTGTAAAATTCACCACAAATTACTATTAGACTGCTTTCTCAAAGATGAAAACCGTTTACAAACTTTAAAGCAATTAATTCAACAACAAAACGATTCAAGTATCGACGTGCTCAGTATATGGGTGTATGCCTATTTAATACTTAAGTTTCATCCTTCTACATCAAAGAAAGTTATTCATATATTGAAATATTTCGATTCGAACGAGTTTGTTAAATGGAGATTAAATTGTAAATTTTATTCAATGTCTTCATTTTTAATTTATCTATACAAGTTGAAACCTTTGTAAATATTAATAAATAGCTTATTTTATACATTATGTTGTTCATTTTTTTTCTAACCAGCTGGAAATTTTGTATGTTTGCAAGCTCACTGGAAAAAAACACCTTGATATATGCATTAAATACTTTTTAATTACAAAAAACTTAAAATTTAACCTTTGAACTTGATTTTTTTTTAAAAGTATAGGTTACAATTTTTTGGAAAAAAACAGTTCATTTTAAAAAAGTAACATTCTGATTTACAGTTTATTCACATAATTATGTGGACACCAGTGTTTTCTTTTATTTAAAACTTTGTTTAACAAACTTATATTAAAAAAAGAAGTGGTTTAGAGAAGTACATTAAAATGCACAATTCACTCATAAACTGTGTTTAAGTTACACATTGTTAGGAGGTCGTGTCGTGATCCACCCGCCGTGCGATGCACTGTTAACGTAACCTTGGAAGAAATTTTGTGAATTAACCTGAATTTTACCTGTTAATGCATATTTTATGGGTCTTTAAAATCAGAAAAACACCCAAGTAAAGTCTTGTTAGTGCACATTTTTCTGTGAAAGGGGAAAAAATAAGACTTTACGCAAAACAGGATAACTGAAAAGAAAATAAATATAATAACATTTTGTAAATTGAATAATATAGCATACAACCTTATCTAGGGAATAGACACTTATTTTGGTAATATAACCATTACGGGAGAAGCTATTGTGTTTCGAGCTTCTTAACGTTGAAATTTTCTTTAAAAGCTATTGTAATTTTCACTTTATTGCTGTATATGACATACTCTCATTTCCCAATTTTGAAGAATGCATTCAGGAACAGGTGTTGTTATTTTCGGAACTTCTTGTGTTTCCATAAAATTGTCTTTTACGCTTTCTAGCAATACTTTTAACCAAGCAAAAAATAAAGCGGAATAGAATTATTAAATGTTTTTTACGCTCTTTCAGTATGAAAATCAAACATATATGTAAACAAAGTCACTAAACAACAAATTTGATGCAAATATTCTATTTTAATTTGTGACTAAATATTTATACATTAATTTTCATGTCATATACCATGAAAGAGAAACGTAAACAAACAGTAGGCATTTCCGGTCAGAGAAACTCATGATCAAGTAATATTAAAAAAGCTGGCTTCTAATTAAGCTAGAAACAAAATTTTAACAGATTGATCAAAAACGATATTTTGACCAAAAAATTGAGTTTTAAAGGTCACCCTCCCGTTGGTGTGGCGTCGCCAAAAGCCCTCGTCACTTATTTTTCTTAGGACAATTTATGTAAACAACGTATTGTTTTGCTTTTATAGTAGAGATCTTTAGAAATTTCAGTGTAGGAAAAAAAAAAAGAATTACTGAAATGAGGCTTGTAGCTTAGCTATTTCTTGCATTTCTATAATTCTTTCGAATAAAATTTTCCGCTTAATTTTGTTTATTTTGTTGATATTATCATTTTTATACTTAGCGGTTAGACACTTGTGACGGGTGCTTACGCGTTTCACTAACCTTCTCTCATAAACTTTTAAATTGTATTTATTTTGACCAATCCCCACTGAGAGCTGGAAGTGTGACTTATGCAAATAAGATAGTTTCGTGTTTAGCGAGTTCGAAAGAGATATAAAAGGGAGAAATGAAATGAAGAAGAGGATGACTAAGCGGTTTGATAGAGTAGAACTCCGTGTTTGAGATTATAAAGTAAATTACGTCGTTGTCCAAGAAGGTGTTTTTATCCGTCTAGCTTAATAAAGTGAAATTTGAAGATTATTTAAGGCGAATCAGAAGTTATTGAAGATATCCTAAATTACAGCCACTTTATAAATTCTACTTGTTCCAGGTTCCTACTGAAGAAGATTTCAGGTCTGTAACTTTTGCGGCTTAAATTTAAATGTGTAGTTTGATTGTACGTGTTATTTTCCCTCGTGATATCAGTTAGTATTCCGTCGTCCATAATTGAATGCTGATAATACTCCATGATAATTTATTGTTCTTAAAGTTGATTATTAATTGTATAATTGTGTCTTAAAGAGATAATAAATAAGTGATTTATTATTTGAGTAGTCTTTAATGATGAATACTACATATCCTAACATAGATAATATGCAAAGGGGTAGTGGGAGACTACGACACTGGCGCCCAAACGAAATACCGGAATTAAGAGCAGGTGCAGGATTTAGAGTTTTGCCGGAGTTATTTTTTTCGGGTAAAGAAAATGTGTTTGAGTTTTTAAATAATATTGATGATAATATAGCTTACTATGAGATACCGGCGAATCTATCGTGTGCATATTTAAAAGGTCATTTAGTTGGGAGAGCGTTAGACTGGTTCCAAGTGATTGGCTTCGAGTGTGTAAATGAAGAAGCGACTGCATTTGCAACACTTAAGAAGAAATTGTCAGATAGTTTTCCGGTAATACGGAATAAATCAGAGCTAGAAGCTCAGTTTTTTTCGTCAAAACAAAAGAGAGGTCAAGCCCCGTCAGACTTTATTTTTCAGATGTTAAAATTACATAAAAACTTGGAATTAAATTATGATGAGATAAAGTTGATTGATCACATAGTAATGCGACTAGAACCCCAAATAATGGATTATTTAGAAGTTCGAAACCCCACAACGAAAACTCAATTGATAGAGTTGGTAGACCGGTATGAGGAACGTCATAACTGCAGGGAAAATCAGGGTTCGAGTAATAATTTTGCTAGACGAAGTTGGGATGTGAGTAGGAATCCTGAGGAAAGAAGGAATAATAGAAACTGGAGAGATACTGGGGTCGGAAATAGTCAAAATGATCAAAGAGGACTAGGCAGGGGTGCGAATAATTTTCCTCGTCGTAATTATCAAAATCAAGGATTCGAGGGTGGAAATCGATACAATCAGTCAAATCAGAGAACAGACCGGTATCAGAACCGTAGGATGGTGGTTAGGAAGGGTCCTAATGATGATTCAGCAAAACAGAATTGGAGGCGTGTTGATTGCAACAGCGAAAGGCAAAGAAATGCCAATTTAAACTTTCAAAGAGATCGTAATGAGGCAAATCCTCCTAATAGAATTAGACTTAATTCATTGAGATTATCACCAGTTGAACTTCCGTATGTGCCGATTTTGTTGAATGATACTTTTTTAAAAGCGCTCTGGGATACAGGTGCGGAAAAGTCATTTATTTCAGAAAAAACGTACCGGTCGTATTTTTCTTTCTGTCCTTTAAAAAAATCGTTAGATGAAGTAGTTACAGCTCAAGGGTCACAGTGCAGAAATTTAGGCACAGTTGAGCTGAAAATTAAAATAAGAGAATTTTCGCAGTTATGGAAATTTCATGTGATTGCTGAGATGCAATATCCATGCATCCTGGGTGTTGATTTCATGTCATACGCGAAAATTAGTTTTGATTTCCTGTCTAAATCGTTAATCATTCCGGATTCGAAAACGGAAAAAGTGGCAATTTTGGACGAACCGGTTCAAATAGATTTATCTAACACTAAGTTAAATTCAAAACAAAAGCAAGAATTGCAGATTTTGTTTAAAGAATTTCATGGGCTGTTTTCGCTTAAGCCTGGTCTAACACATGTATTTTGTCATGAAATTGACACGGGGGATAGTCCTCCTGTTTTTTCGAGACCTTATCGCTATGACAGGGTCAAACAGGGTATAATCGACTACCATGTTCAGAAGATGTTGGGTGATGGAACAATAGTTCCAACAACATCGCCCTACGCGTCTCCAGTTGTTTTATGTCGGAAGAAAAACGGGTTGCCGTTAGATGACCCAGAAGCTTATAGGTTTGCAATAGATTATAGGAAGTTAAATGCGGTCACGAGATATCCGCGATATCCGCTACCAATAATTGATGATTTGATCACTAATATTCCGCACACCGAAATTATGACATCACTTGATTTACGCAGCGGATACTTTCAGATGGCAGTAGACCCCAAAGATGTGCATAAGACGGCGTTTGTTACAAAAAATGGTACTTTTGCATTTACTCGCATGCCATTTGGCCTTTCGGGGGCAGCTCCAAATTTTCAAAGGGCCATTGAGATGATCCTCAGGCCAGTCCTCGGCCGTTTTGCTCACTGTTATATGGATGACGTGATAATCGCGTCTCCATCTTTTGAAAGCCATGTAGAACATTTACGGGAAGTATTCAGATTATTGCAGGAGGCTGGTTTGACATTGAATCGCGAGAAATGTCATTTCGCGAGGGAACAATTACGTTATTTGGGTTTAGTTATTAATAAAGAAGGAGTTAAAACAGATGAGGAAAAGTTAAAAGCAATTATTGAAATGAAACCTCCGAAAACGGCAAAACAAATAGCAAAATTTTTAGGAATGACGGGTTGGTATCAAAAGTTTATTAAAAACTACGCAGACATGTGTGAACCCTTATATAATTTAAAACGAAAGAACTCTAAGTTCCATTGGTCGGAATCAGCGCAAGAAGCCTTTGATCGTATTAAGAAAGCACTGACAGAAGCTCCAGTGTTACAATTACCAGATTTTTCCCAGCCGTTTGAACTCTATACGGATGCGAGCTCAGTGGGGGTAGGAGCAGTATTGACACAGAATAATAGGCCTATAGCGTTTGCATCGAGAACTTTAAACCGAGCAGAAAGGAATTATACTGTGACGGAACGTGAATGTTTAGCTGTCATATGGGCATTAAATAAATATCGCACGTATTTCGGATCCTTGCCGGTTAAAGTGATAACAGACCATGCTGCACTTACCAAATTAACAAAGGGAAAGAATTTGTCATCTAGAATGATAAGGTGGACGCTTAAGTTGGCGAATTTTAATGTAGAATGGGAACATCGCCCAGGTACGCAAAATTTAGTGGCTGATATGTTGTCCAGAAACCCGTTAGAAAGTAATGAGGAACCAAAAGTGTCTTGTGCGGTGATTAGATCGTTAGTATTATCTTCTAGAGAACAGTTAAGAGAGGAACAGAGAAATGACCCGGAGCTAGGTCACATTATGAAGTTTTTGGAAAATCCGGACGATAGTTCTGTTAATGAATCGATCTGCAGAAATTGGTCCAATGACTTTAAAATCGTTGACGGTTTGCTATATTATGCAAAGTATACAACCACACTAGGTGAATTAAGGGTATTTATACCTAAAACTTTACGTAAAGATGTTATGCGAGAATTTCATGACTCGCCTATGGCAGGTCATCTAGGCAAAAAGAAAACCTACTTAAAATTAAAGGACGCGTGTTATTTTCCGTACATGAGGAAATACATTTATAAATATGTAGCAACCTGCGACCAATGCCAAAAAGTCAATTATAAAAACGGATTACCAGCTGGTCAATTAATTCCCATAATAACGAATTTTCCGAATGAAATCGTGTCTTTAGATTTGTTAGGCCCATACCCTGCAACTAGTCCAGAACGTTATAGATTTATTTTAGTAATTACCGATAATTTTTCTAAATGGGTTGAAATAGTTCCCTTAAGGAAAGCTTCGGCTAAAGCAATTGCCAATGCATTTTTTGAGAATTATATTGCGCGTTATGGAGCTCCTGTAAAGTTAGTCACGACAATGGTCCCCAAATGTTATCCGAAGTTTTCGAGCAAGTGTGTCGCAGATTGCACATAAAACACGTTAAAACTGTGGTATATCGTCCACAAGCTAATCAAACAGAACGAGTCAATCGCACTCTTTTAAAAATGATTTCGAGTTTTGTCGCGGATAATCACACTAACTGGGATCAATTTCTGCAAGAGTTCGGTTATGCAATTAGGACAGCAGTGCATGAGACAACGGGTAAAACACCGGCGGAATTATTTTTAGGTCGAAATTTAATCACTCCTTTTCAGAAATTAGTTATGGTAACTGATGGATCAGATTTAGTTTGTGGGAACATAGAAAGGTTGTTTGAGGAAGCTAGAGTTCATACAAAGCGCCAGCAAGAGAAGTGGGCGAAATATTATAATAAAAAGAGGCGTGAAAATAATGTGAAAATTGGTGATCTAGTATTAGTTCAAACTCACCCGTTAAGTTCAAAATGTAAAAAAATAGTAGGTAAATTTATGCCAAAGTTTGAAGGCCCATATAAAGTTCTGAGTGTAAAAAATAATAATAATTTAGTAATATTAAAATTGGGTAAAAGAATAACGGTTAATGTTGACCAGGTGAGAATTTACTATCAAAGAGAAGACAGTGTTGCCGAGTCGGAAAGTAACACTAGTAGTAATCATGGTGCAGTGACATCAATCAGGTCAGATGATGCGCAGTCGTCATTGGTGCAATCGGAGAATGATAGGGGTGGTCGTAAAGGATCGAAATCAGGAAATGTAAATGGTAGCAGAGATATAGTTGCGAATAGACGCGATGGAGTAGAGGTGAGAAAAAAACGTGGACGGACGGAATCTACTGTTTCTTCGGGGGATAACGCGTATAATTTCAGGAAAAAAAGACCTGTATGTGCTGAGAGAGAGAAAAGAGGAAGGCCTGACTCATGGATGGACAATGTACGGAAGAAGAGACCAGAGGCCCAAGCAGATCGTGAGAAAAGAAAGATTTCCTCGTCAATGTCCTCTCGTCCCTCCAGGAAGCGTTATAGAAAGGTGGAAGAAAATAGTTCTGAAAGAGCAGTTCCAGGACCATCCCACAGATTCAAGTATAACAGACCTCATCAGGAAAGGAGCTGTCCATACAATCTTCGGAGCCGACGTCGACTGGACAACAGCCAAGTTCCAGTTCTCACAGAAGGAAACAACGCCTCAGCAGGAGCATATCAACTTCAACGGACTCGATGGAAGAAGGGACCCAGAAAGTTGGAGCGCAGAGTGGACAACCCTAGGACAAGGTCATCCAGCACAGAAGCCATGGTAGGAGACAAAGCCTATGCAGATTGGATCTAAAGACTAGTCAGGTTGTATAATTCTAATTTGTTTATTTTTCCTCTGACAGACAGTTCGGAGTATTTTCCATGTGGGCTAGTCTAATTTTTTGTAAAGTTAACGTACAAAAGTGTCACTGAGTTGTGTGCATTTTCATATCGGTTGAAAAGACTTTTGTATTAATTTTTTTTCCAAATTGTGGAAAAACATTTGTTGAATTGCAATTGTTTTGCTACACATTAAAGACGTGGCTTTATATGTGAGATTACTTGTATTGTTTGTTGTAATATATTCTATGTAAAATGTATATATTTTGTGTGTAATTATTAAGATGTATAAGTAATGTCTGGTTTCTGGGCGCGGCGTAATTAGGAATACTAACAAAAAACATTAACAGCGCAGCGCGATTGATTGGGAATTTTTGAAAATGAAACCAGATAAGGGTTATTTTGTTACTAAACTATATATATATAATATAATGTATGCCATATTTTATGTCAATAAGGAAGTTGTATAAAAGTTCTGTGCATTTAATGCATGTTTTAGAAAAATTGACAAGGTTTCCTTTCAGGGCAGCAGTCCTGAACATAGTGATGTGATGAAAGTTTGATGTCGTATGAAGATATTGTATAAAAATTTTTTTGTATTTATTAGCACTTAAGTAAAGTGCATGATCAGGGTTTTTTCCTTGAAAGGTTTTCCCCTGATCTTCGCCCGAATGGGATGCACTGTAGGGAACCTAATATTGTGAAAGATAAATAAATTAGAGTGGAGTACCCTTTTGAGTAGTCATTTCTGTGTGCTAGTTTAATTAAAGTTTCTAACTTAGAGTTAAAATT
>BMAO01007212.1:0-14220 GCA_019973975.1 Trichonephila clavata
TTCCCTGTTCATGACGTCTCCAATGCCAAATATCCAAAAAATGTTAAATTTTATTATTGCAATAACTTTTGATCTAATTGAAATTTTGAAAAGCGCTACATGTATTCGTGATCAGCGTCGGATTTTAAATAAGAAAATTGAGTTTGGTTGGAATAGGAGTTAGAAATTTTTTCCCTGTTCATGACGTCTCCCATGCCAAATATCCAAAAAATGTTAAATTTTATTATTGCAATAACTTTTGATCTAATTGAAATTTTGAAAAGTGCTACATGTATTCGTGATCAGCGTCGGATTTTACATGAGAAAATTGAGTTTGGTTGGCATAGGAGTTAGAAATTTTTTCCCTGTTCATGACTTCTCCAATGCCAAATATCCAAAAAATGTGAAATTTTATTATTGCAATAACTTTTGATCTAATTGAAATTTTGAAAAGCGCTACATGTATTCGTGATCAGCGTCGGATTTTAAATAAGAAAATTGAGTTTGGTTGGAATAGGAGTTAGAAATTTTTTCCCTGTTCATGACGTCTCCCTGCCAAATATCCAAAAAATGTGAAATTTTATTATTGCAATAACTTTTGATCTAATTGAAATTTTGAAAAGCGCTACATGTATTCGTGATCAGCGTCGGATTTTAAATAAGAAAATTGAGTTTGGTTGGAATAGGAGTTAGAAATTTTTTCCCTGTTCATGACGTCTCCCTGCCAAATATCCAAAAAATGTGAAATTTTATTATTGCAATAACTTTTGATCTAATTGAAATTTTGAAAAGCGCTACATGTATTCGTGATCAGCGTCGGATTTTAAATAAGAAAATTGAGTTTGGTTTGAATAGGAGTTAGAAATTTTTTCCCTGTTCATGACGTCTCCCTGCCAAATATCCAAAAAATGTGAAATTTTATTATTGCAATAACTTTTGATCTAATTGAAATTTTGAAAAGCGCTACATGTATTCGTGATCAGCGTCGGATTTTAAATAAGAAAATTGAGTTTGGTTGGAATAGGAGTTAGAAATTTTTTCCCTGTTCATGACGTCTCCAATGCCAAATATCCAAAAAATGTGAAATTTTATTATTGCAATAACTTTTGATCTAATTGAAATTTTGAAAAGCGCTACATGTATTCGTGATCAGCGTCGGATTTTAAATAAGAAAATTGAGTTTGGTTGAATAGGAGTTAGAAATTTTTTCCCTGTTCATGACGTCTCCAATGCCAAATATCCAAAAAATGTGAAATTTTATTATTGCAATAACTTTTGATCTAATTGAAATTTTGAAAAGCGCTACATGTATTCGTGATCAGCGTCGGATTTTACATAAGAAAATTGAGTTTGGTTGGAATAGGAGTTAGAAATTTTTTCCCTGTTCATGACGTCTCCAATGCCAAATATCCAAAAAATGTGAAATTTTATTATTGCAATAACTTTTGATCTAATTGAAATTTTGAAAAGCGCTACATGTATTCGTGATCAGCGTCGGATTTTAAATAAGAAAATTGAGTTTGGTTGGAATAGGAGTTAGAAATTTTTTCCCTGTTCATGACGTCTCCAATGCCAAATATCCAAAAAATGTGAAATTTTATTATTGCAATAACTTTTGATCTAATTGAAATTTTGAAAAGCGCTACATGTATTCGTGATCAGCGTCGGATTTTAAATAAGAAAATTGAGTTTGGTTGGAATAGGAGTTAGAAATTTTTTCCCTGTTCATGACGTCTCCAATGCCAAATATCCAAAAAATGTGAAATTTTATTATTGCAATAACTTTTGATCTAATTGAAATTTTGAAAAGCGCTACATGTATTCGTGATCAGCGTCGGATTTTAAATAAGAAAATTGAGTTTGGTTGGAATAGGAGTTAGAAATTTTTTCCCTGTTCATGACGTCTCCCTGCCAAATATCCAAAAAATGTGAAATTTTATTATTGCAATAACTTTTGATCTAATTGAAATTTTGAAAAGTGCTACATGTATTCGTGATCAGCGTCGGATTTTAAATAAGAAAATTGAGTTTGGTTGGAATAGGAGTTAGAAATTTTTTCCCTGTTCATGACGTCTCCAATGCCAAATATCCAAAAAATGTGAAATTTTATTATTGCAATAACTTTTGATCTAATTGAAATTTTGAAAAGCGCTACATGTATTCGTGATCAGCGTCGGATTTTAAATAAGAAAATTGAGTTTGGTTGGAATAGGAGTTAGAAATTTTTTCCCTGTTCATGACGTCTCCATGCCAAATATCCAAAAAATGTGAAATTTTATTATTGCAATAACTTTTGATCTAATTGAAATTTTGAAAAGCGCTACATGTATTCGTGATCAGCGTCGGATTTTAAATAAGAAAATTGAGTTTGGTTGGAATAGGAGTTAGAAATTTTTTCCCTGTTCATGACGTCTCCAATGCCAAATATCCAAAAAATGTGAAATTTTATTATTGCAATAACTTTTGATCTAATTGAAATTTTGAAAAGCGCTACATGTATTCGTGATCAGCGTCGGATTTTAAATAAGAAAATTGAGTTTGGTTGGAATAGGAGTTAGAAATTTTTTCCCTGTTCATGACGTCTCCAATGCCAAATATCCAAAAAATGTGAAATTTTATTATTGCAATAACTTTTGATCTAATTGAAATTTTGAAAAGCGCTACATGTATTCGTGATCAGCGTCGGATTTTAAATAAGAAAATTGAGTTTGGTTGGAATAGGAGTTAGAAATTTTTTCCCTGTTCATGACGTCTCCCCTGCCAAATATCCAAAAAATGTGAAATTTTATTATTGCAATAACTTTTGATCTAATTGAAATTTTGAAAAGCGCTACATGTATTCGTGATCAGCGTCGGATTTTAAATAAGAAAATTGAGTTTGGTTGGAATAGGAGTTAGAAATTTTTTCCCTGTTCATGACGTCTCCAATGCCAAATATCCAAAAAATGTGAAATTTTATTATTGCAATAACTTTTGATCTAATTGAAATTTTGAAAAGCGCTACATGTATTCGTGATCAGCGTCGGATTTTAAATAAGAAAATTGAGTTTGGTTGGAATAGGAGTTAGAAATTTTTTCCCTGTTCATGACGTCTCCAATGCCAAATATCCAAAAAATGTGAAATTTTATTATTGCAATAACTTTTGATCTAATTGAAATTTTGAAAAGCGCTACATGTATTCGTGATCAGCGTCGGATTTTAAATAAGAAAATTGAGTTTGGTTGGAATAGGAGTTAGAAATTTTTTCCCTGTTCATGACGTCTCCAATGCCAAATATCCAAAAAATGTGAAATTTTATTATTGCAATAACTTTTGATCTAATTGAAATTTTGAAAAGCGCTACATGTATTCGTGATCAGCGTCGGATTTTAAATAAGAAAATTGAGTTTGGTTGGAATAGGAGTTAGAAATTTTTTCCCTGTTCATGACGTCTCCAATGCCAAATATCCAAAAAATGTGAAATTTTATTATTGCAATAACTTTTGATCTAATTGAAATTTTGAAAAGCGCTACATGTATTCGTGATCAGCGTCGGATTTTAAATAAGAAAATTGAGTTTGGTTGGAATAGGAGTTAGAAATTTTTTCCCTGTTCATGACGTCTCCAATGCCAAATATCCAAAAAATGTGAAATTTTATTATTGCAATAACTTTTGATCTAATTGAAATTTTGAAAAGCGCTACATGTATTCGTGATCAGCGTCGGATTTTAAATAAGAAAATTGAGTTTGGTTGGAATAGGAGTTAGAAATTTTTTCCCTGTTCATGACGTCTCCAATGCCAAATATCCAAAAAATGTGAAATTTTATTATTGCAATAACTTTTGATCTAATTGAAATTTTGAAAAGCGCTACATGTATTCGTGATCAGCGTCGGATTTTAAATAAGAAAATTGAGTTTGGTTGGAATAGGAGTTAGAAATTTTTTCCCTGTTCATGACGTCTCCAATGCCAAATATCCAAAAAATGTGAAATTTTATTATTGCAATAACTTTTGATCTAATTGAAATTTTGAAAAGCGCTACATGTATTCGTGATCAGCGTCGGATTTTAAATAAGAAAATTGAGTTTGGTTGGAATAGGAGTTAGAAATTTTTTCCCTGTTCATGACGTCTCCAATGCCAAATATCCAAAAAATGTGAAATTTTATTATTGCAATAACTTTTGATCTAATTGAAATTTTGAAAAGCGCTACATGTATTCGTGATCAGCGTCGGATTTTAAATAAGAAAATTGAGTTTGGTTGGAATAGGAGTTAGAAATTTTTTCCCTGTTCATGACGTCTCCAATGCCAAATATCCAAAAAATGTGAAATTTTATTATTGCAATAACTTTTGATCTAATTGAAATTTTGAAAAGCGCTACATGTATTCGTGATCAGCGTCGGATTTTAAATAAGAAAATTGAGTTTGGTTGGAATAGGAGTTAGAAATTTTTTCCCTGTTCATGACGTCTCCAATGCCAAATATCCAAAAAATGTGAAATTTTATTATTGCAATAACTTTTGATCTAATTGAAATTTTGAAAAGCGCTACATGTATTCGTGATCAGCGTCGGATTTTAAATAAGAAAATTGAGTTTGGTTGGAATAGGAGTTAGAAATTTTTTCCCTGTTCATGACGTCTCCAATGCCAAATATCCAAAAAATGTGAAATTTTATTATTGCAATAACTTTTGATCTAATTGAAATTTTGAAAAGCGCTACATGTATTCGTGATCAGCGTCGGATTTTAAATAAGAAAATTGAGTTTGGTTGGAATAGGAGTTAGAAATTTTTTCCCTGTTCATGACGTCTCCAATGCCAAATATCCAAAAAATGTGAAATTTTATTATTGCAATAACTTTTGATCTAATTGAAATTTTGAAAAGCGCTACATGTATTCGTGATCAGCGTCGGATTTTAAATAAGAAAATTGAGTTTGGTTGGAATAGGAGTTAGAAATTTTTTCCCTGTTCATGACGTCTCCAATGCCAAATATCCAAAAAATGTGAAATTTTATTATTGCAATAACTTTTGATCTAATTGAAATTTTGAAAAGCGCTACATGTATTCGTGATCAGCGTCGGATTTTAAATAAGAAAATTGAGTTTGGTTGGAATAGGAGTTAGAAATTTTTTCCCTGTTCATGACGTCTCCAATGCCAAATATCCAAAAAATGTGAAATTTTATTATTGCAATAACTTTTGATCTAATTGAAATTTTGAAAAGCGCTACATGTATTCGTGATCAGCGTCGGATTTTAAATAAGAAAATTGAGTTTGGTTGGAATAGGAGTTAGAAATTTTTTCCCTGTTCATGACGTCTCCAATGCCAAATATCCAAAAAATGTGAAATTTTATTATTGCAATAACTTTTGATCTAATTGAAATTTTGAAAAGCGCTACATGTATTCGTGATCAGCGTCGGATTTTAAATAAGAAAATTGAGTTTGGTTGGAATAGGAGTTAGAAATTTTTTCCCTGTTCATGACGTCTCCAATGCCAAATATCCAAAAAATGTGAAATTTTATTATTGCAATAACTTTTGATCTAATTGAAATTTTGAAAAGCGCTACATGTATTCGTGATCAGCGTCGGATTTTAAATAAGAAAATTGAGTTTGGTTGGAATAGGAGTTAGAAATTTTTTCCCTGTTCATGACGTCTCCAATGCCAAATATCCAAAAAATGTGAAATTTTATTATTGCAATAACTTTTGATCTAATTGAAATTTTGAAAAGCGCTACATGTATTCGTGATCAGCGTCGGATTTTAAATAAGAAAATTGAGTTTGGTTGGAATAGGAGTTAGAAATTTTTTCCCTGTTCATGACGTCTCCAATGCCAAATATCCAAAAAATGTGAAATTTTATTATTGCAATAACTTTTGATCTAATTGAAATTTTGAAAAGCGCTACATGTATTCGTGATCAGCGTCGGATTTTAAATAAGAAAATTGAGTTTGGTTGGAATAGGAGTTAGAAATTTTTTCCCTGTTCATGACGTCTCCAATGCCAAATATCCAAAAAATGTGAAATTTTATTATTGCAATAACTTTTGATCTAATTGAAATTTTGAAAAGCGCTACATGTATTCGTGATCAGCGTCGGATTTTAAATAAGAAAATTGAGTTTGGTTGGAATAGGAGTTAGAAATTTTTTCCCTGTTCATGACGTCTCCAATGCCAAATATCCAAAAAATGTGAAATTTTATTATTGCAATAACTTTTGATCTAATTGAAATTTTGAAAAGCGCTACATGTATTCGTGATCAGCGTCGGATTTTAAATAAGAAAATTGAGTTTGGTTGGAATAGGAGTTAGAAATTTTTTCCCTGTTCATGACGTCTCCAATGCCAAATATCCAAAAAATGTGAAATTTTATTATTGCAATAACTTTTGATCTAATTGAAATTTTGAAAAGCGCTACATGTATTCGTGATCAGCGTCGGATTTTAAATAAGAAAATTGAGTTTGGTTGGAATAGGAGTTAGAAATTTTTTCCCTGTTCATGACGTCTCCAATGCCAAATATCCAAAAAATGTGAAATTTTATTATTGCAATAACTTTTGATCTAATTGAAATTTTGAAAAGCGCTACATGTATTCGTGATCAGCGTCGGATTTTAAATAAGAAAATTGAGTTTGGTTGGAATAGGAGTTAGAAATTTTTTCCCTGTTCATGACGTCTCCAATGCCAAATATCCAAAAAATGTGAAATTTTATTATTGCAATAACTTTTGATCTAATTGAAATTTTGAAAAGCGCTACATGTATTCGTGATCAGCGTCGGATTTTAAATAAGAAAATTGAGTTTGGTTGGAATAGGAGTTAGAAATTTTTTCCCTGTTCATGACGTCTCCAATGCCAAATATCCAAAAAATGTGAAATTTTATTATTGCAATAACTTTTGATCTAATTGAAATTTTGAAAAGCGCTACATGTATTCGTGATCAGCGTCGGATTTTAAATAAGAAAATTGAGTTTGGTTGGAATAGGAGTTAGAAATTTTTTCCCTGTTCATGACGTCTCCAATGCCAAATATCCAAAAAATGTGAAATTTTATTATTGCAATAACTTTTGATCTAATTGAAATTTTGAAAAGCGCTACATGTATTCGTGATCAGCGTCGGATTTTAAATAAGAAAATTGAGTTTGGTTGGAATAGGAGTTAGAAATTTTTTCCCTGTTCATGACGTCTCCAATGCCAAATATCCAAAAAATGTGAAATTTTATTATTGCAATAACTTTTGATCTAATTGAAATTTTGAAAAGCGCTACATGTATTCGTGATCAGCGTCGGATTTTAAATAAGAAAATTGAGTTTGGTTGGAATAGGAGTTAGAAATTTTTTCCCTGTTCATGACGTCTCCAATGCCAAATATCCAAAAAATGTGAAATTTTATTATTGCAATAACTTTTGATCTAATTGAAATTTTGAAAAGCGCTACATGTATTCGTGATCAGCGTCGGATTTTAAATAAGAAAATTGAGTTTGGTTGGAATAGGAGTTAGAAATTTTTTCCCTGTTCATGACGTCTCCAATGCCAAATATCCAAAAAATGTGAAATTTTATTATTGCAATAACTTTTGATCTAATTGAAATTTTGAAAAGCGCTACATGTATTCGTGATCAGCGTCGGATTTTAAATAAGAAAATTGAGTTTGGTTGGAATAGGAGTTAGAAATTTTTTCCCTGTTCATGACGTCTCCAATGCCAAATATCCAAAAAATGTGAAATTTTATTATTGCAATAACTTTTGATCTAATTGAAATTTTGAAAAGCGCTACATGTATTCGTGATCAGCGTCGGATTTTAAATAAGAAAATTGAGTTTGGTTGGAATAGGAGTTAGAAATTTTTTCCCTGTTCATGACGTCTCCAATGCCAAATATCCAAAAAATGTGAAATTTTATTATTGCAATAACTTTTGATCTAATTGAAATTTTGAAAAGCGCTACATGTATTCGTGATCAGCGTCGGATTTTAAATAAGAAAATTGAGTTTGGTTGGAATAGGAGTTAGAAATTTTTTCCCTGTTCATGACGTCTCCAATGCCAAATATCCAAAAAATGTGAAATTTTATTATTGCAATAACTTTTGATCTAATTGAAATTTTGAAAAGCGCTACATGTATTCGTGATCAGCGTCGGATTTTAAATAAGAAAATTGAGTTTGGTTGGAATAGGAGTTAGAAATTTTTTCCCTGTTCATGACGTCTCCAATGCCAAATATCCAAAAAATGTGAAATTTTATTATTGCAATAACTTTTGATCTAATTGAAATTTTGAAAAGCGCTACATGTATTCGTGATCAGCGTCGGATTTTAAATAAGAAAATTGAGTTTGGTTGGAATAGGAGTTAGAAATTTTTTCCCTGTTCATGACGTCTCCAATGCCAAATATCCAAAAAATGTGAAATTTTATTATTGCAATAACTTTTGATCTAATTGAAATTTTGAAAAGCGCTACATGTATTCGTGATCAGCGTCGGATTTTAAATAAGAAAATTGAGTTTGGTTGGAATAGGAGTTAGAAATTTTTTCCCTGTTCATGACGTCTCCAATGCCAAATATCCAAAAAATGTGAAATTTTATTATTGCAATAACTTTTGATCTAATTGAAATTTTGAAAAGCGCTACATGTATTCGTGATCAGCGTCGGATTTTAAATAAGAAAATTGAGTTTGGTTGGAATAGGAGTTAGAAATTTTTTCCCTGTTCATGACTTCTCCAATGCCAAATATCCAAAAAATGTGAAATTTTATTATTGCAATAACTTTTGATCTAATTGAAATTTTGAAAAGCGCTACATGTATTCGTGATCAGCGTCGGATTTTAAATAAGAAAATTGAGTTTGGTTGGAATAGGAGTTAGAAATTTTTTCCCTGTTCATGACGTCTCCAATGCCAAATATCCAAAAAATGTGAAATTTTATTATTGCAATAACTTTTGATCTAATTGAAATTTTGAAAAGCGCTACATGTATTCGTGATCAGCGTCGGATTTTAAATAAGAAAATTGAGTTTGGTTGGAATAGGAGTTAGAAATTTTTTCCCTGTTCATGACGTCTCCAATGCCAAATATCCAAAAAATGTGAAATTTTATTATTGCAATAACTTTTGATCTAATTGAAATTTTGAAAAGCGCTACATGTATTCGTGATCAGCGTCGGATTTTAAATAAGAAAATTGAGTTTGGTTGGAATAGGAGTTAGAAATTTTTTCCCTGTTCATGACGTCTCCAATGCCAAATATCCAAAAAATGTGAAATTTTATTATTGCAATAACTTTTGATCTAATTGAAATTTTGAAAAGCGCTACATGTATTCGTGATCAGCGTCGGATTTTAAATAAGAAAATTGAGTTTGGTTGGAATAGGAGTTAGAAATTTTTTCCCTGTTCATGACGTCTCCAATGCCAAATATCCAAAAAATGTGAAATTTTATTATTGCAATAACTTTTGATCTAATTGAAATTTTGAAAAGCGCTACATGTATTCGTGATCAGCGTCGGATTTTAAATAAGAAAATTGAGTTTGGTTGGAATAGGAGTTAGAAATTTTTTCCCTGTTCATGACGTCTCCAATGCCAAATATCCAAAAAATGTGAAATTTTATTATTGCAATAACTTTTGATCTAATTGAAATTTTGAAAAGCGCTACATGTATTCGTGATCAGCGTCGGATTTTAAATAAGAAAATTGAGTTTGGTTGGAATAGGAGTTAGAAATTTTTTCCCTGTTCATGACGTCTCCAATGCCAAATATCCAAAAAATGTGAAATTTTATTATTGCAATAACTTTTGATCTAATTGAAATTTTGAAAAGCGCTACATGTATTCGTGATCAGCGTCGGATTTTAAATAAGAAAATTGAGTTTGGTTGGAATAGGAGTTAGAAATTTTTTCCCTGTTCATGACGTCTCCAATGCCAAATATCCAAAAAATGTGAAATTTTATTATTGCAATAACTTTTGATCTAATTGAAATTTTGAAAAGCGCTACATGTATTCGTGATCAGCGTCGGATTTTAAATAAGAAAATTGAGTTTGGTTGGAATAGGAGTTAGAAATTTTTTCCCTGTTCATGACGTCTCCAATGCCAAATATCCAAAAAATGTGAAATTTTATTATTGCAATAACTTTTGATCTAATTGAAATTTTGAAAAGCGCTACATGTATTCGTGATCAGCGTCGGATTTTAAATAAGAAAATTGAGTTTGGTTGGAATAGGAGTTAGAAATTTTTTCCCTGTTCATGACGTCTCCAATGCCAAATATCCAAAAAATGTGAAATTTTATTATTGCAATAACTTTTGATCTAATTGAAATTTTGAAAAGCGCTACATGTATTCGTGATCAGCGTCGGATTTTAAATAAGAAAATTGAGTTTGGTTGGAATAGGAGTTAGAAATTTTTTCCCTGTTCATGACGTCTCCAATGCCAAATATCCAAAAAATGTGAAATTTTATTATTGCAATAACTTTTGATCTAATTGAAATTTTGAAAAGCGCTACATGTATTCGTGATCAGCGTCGGATTTTAAATAAGAAAATTGAGTTTGGTTGGAATAGGAGTTAGAAATTTTTTCCCTGTTCATGACGTCTCCAATGCCAAATATCCAAAAAATGTGAAATTTTATTATTGCAATAACTTTTGATCTAATTGAAATTTTGAAAAGCGCTACATGTATTCGTGATCAGCGTCGGATTTTAAATAAGAAAATTGAGTTTGGTTGGAATAGGAGTTAGAAATTTTTTCCCTGTTCATGACGTCTCCAATGCCAAATATCCAAAAAATGTGAAATTTTATTATTGCAATAACTTTTGATCTAATTGAAATTTTGAAAAGCGCTACATGTATTCGTGATCAGCGTCGGATTTTAAATAAGAAAATTGAGTTTGGTTGGAATAGGAGTTAGAAATTTTTTCCCTGTTCATGACGTCTCCAATGCCAAATATCCAAAAAATGTGAAATTTTATTATTGCAATAACTTTTGATCTAATTGAAATTTTGAAAAGCGCTACATGTATTCGTGATCAGCGTCGGATTTTAAATAAGAAAATTGAGTTTGGTTGGAATAGGAGTTAGAAATTTTTTCCCTGTTCATGACGTCTCCAATGCCAAATATCCAAAAAATGTGAAATTTTATTATTGCAATAACTTTTGATCTAATTGAAATTTTGAAAAGCGCTACATGTATTCGTGATCAGCGTCGGATTTTAAATAAGAAAATTGAGTTTGGTTGGAATAGGAGTTAGAAATTTTTTCCCTGTTCATGACGTCTCCAATGCCAAATATCCAAAAAATGTGAAATTTTATTATTGCAATAACTTTTGATCTAATTGAAATTTTGAAAAGCGCTACATGTATTCGTGATCAGCGTCGGATTTTAAATAAGAAAATTGAGTTTGGTTGGAATAGGAGTTAGAAATTTTTTCCCTGTTCATGACGTCTCCAATGCCAAATATCCAAAAAATGTGAAATTTTATTATTGCAATAACTTTTGATCTAATTGAAATTTTGAAAAGCGCTACATGTATTCGTGATCAGCGTCGGATTTTAAATAAGAAAATTGAGTTTGGTTGGAATAGGAGTTAGAAATTTTTTCCCTGTTCATGACGTCTCCAATGCCAAATATCCAAAAAATGTGAAATTTTATTATTGCAATAACTTTTGATCTAATTGAAATTTTGAAAAGCGCTACATGTATTCGTGATCAGCGTCGGATTTTAAATAAGAAAATTGAGTTTGGTTGGAATAGGAGTTAGAAATTTTTTCCCTGTTCATGACGTCTCCAATGCCAAATATCCAAAAAATGTGAAATTTTATTATTGCAATAACTTTTGATCTAATTGAAATTTTGAAAAGCGCTACATGTATTCGTGATCAGCGTCGGATTTTAAATAAGAAAATTGAGTTTGGTTGGAATAGGAGTTAGAAATTTTTTCCCTGTTCATGACGTCTCCAATGCCAAATATCCAAAAAATGTGAAATTTTATTATTGCAATAACTTTTGATCTAATTGAAATTTTGAAAAGCGCTACATGTATTCGTGATCAGCGTCGGATTTTAAATAAGAAAATTGAGTTTGGTTGGAATAGGAGTTAGAAATTTTTTCCCTGTTCATGACGTCTCCAATGCCAAATATCCAAAAAATGTGAAATTTTATTATTGCAATAACTTTTGATCTAATTGAAATTTTGAAAAGCGCTACATGTATTCGTGATCAGCGTCGGATTTTAAATAAGAAAATTGAGTTTGGTTGGAATAGGAGTTAGAAATTTTTTCCCTGTTCATGACGTCTCCAATGCCAAATATCCAAAAAATGTGAAATTTTATTATTGCAATAACTTTTGATCTAATTGAAATTTTGAAAAGCGCTACATGTATTCGTGATCAGCGTCGGATTTTAAATAAGAAAATTGAGTTTGGTTGGAATAGGAGTTAGAAATTTTTTCCCTGTTCATGACGTCTCCCATGCCAAATATCCAAAAAATGTGAAATTTTATTATTGCAATAACTTTTGATCTAATTGAAATTTTGAAAAGCGCTACATGTATTCGTGATCAGCGTCGGATTTTAAATAAGAAAATTGAGTTTGGTTGGAATAGGAGTTAGAAATTTTTTCCCTGTTCATGACGTCTCCAATGCCAAATATCCAAAAAATGTGAAATTTTATTATTGCAATAACTTTTGATCTAATTGAAATTTTGAAAAGCGCTACATGTATTCGTGATCAGCGTCGGATTTTAAATAAGAAAATTGAGTTTGGTTGGAATAGGAGTTAGAAATTTTTTCCCTGTTCATGACGTCTCCAATGCCAAATATCCAAAAAATGTGAAATTTTATTATTGCAATAACTTTTGATCTAATTGAAATTTTGAAAAGCGCTACATGTATTCGTGATCAGCGTCGGATTTTAAATAAGAAAATTGAGTTTGGTTGGAATAGGAGTTAGAAATTTTTTCCCTGTTCATGACGTCTCCAATGCCAAATATCCAAAAAATGTGAAATTTTATTATTGCAATAACTTTTGATCTAATTGAAATTTTGAAAAGCGCTACATGTATTCGTGATCAGCGTCGGATTTTAAATAAGAAAATTGAGTTTGGTTGGAATAGGAGTTAGAAATTTTTTCCCTGTTCATGACGTCTCCAATGCCAAATATCCAAAAAATGTGAAATTTTATTATTGCAATAACTTTTGATCTAATTGAAATTTTGAAAAGCGCTACATGTATTCGTGATCAGCGTCGGATTTTAAATAAGAAAATTGAGTTTGGTTGGAATAGGAGTTAGAAATTTTTTCCCTGTTCATGACGTCTCCAATGCCAAATATCCAAAAAATGTGAAATTTTATTATTGCAATAACTTTTGATCTAATTGAAATTTTGAAAAGCGCTACATGTATTCGTGATCAGCGTCGGATTTTAAATAAGAAAATTGAGTTTGGTTGGAATAGGAGTTAGAAATTTTTTCCCTGTTCATGACGTCTCCAATGCCAAATATCCAAAAAATGTGAAATTTTATTATTGCAATAACTTTTGATCTAATTGAAATTTTGAAAAGCGCTACATGTATTCGTGATCAGCGTCGGATTTTAAATAAGAAAATTGAGTTTGGTTGAATAGGAGTTAGAAATTTTTTCCCTGTTCATGACGTCTCCAATGCCAAATATCCAAAAAATGTGAAATTTTATTATTGCAATAACTTTTGATCTAATTGAAATTTTGAAAAGTGCTACATGTATTCGTGATCAGCGTCGGATTTTACATGAGAAAATTGAGTTTGGTTGGCATAGGAGTTAGAAATTTTTTCCCTGTTCATGACTTCTCCAATGCCAAATATCCAAAAAATGTGAAATTTTATTATTGCAATAACTTTTGATCTAATTGAAATTTTGAAAAGCGCTACATGTATTCGTGATCAGCGTCGGATTTTAAATAAGAAAATTGAGTTTGGTTGGAATAGGAGTTAGAAATTTTTTCCCTGTTCATGACGTCTCCAATGCCAAATATCCAAAAAATGTGAAATTTTATTATTGCAATAACTTTTGATCTAATTGAAATTTTGAAAAGCGCTACATGTATTCGTGATCAGCGTCGGATTTTAAATAAGAAAATTGAGTTTGGTTGGAATAGGAGTTAGAAATTTTTTCCCTGTTCATGACGTCTCCAATGCCAAATATCCAAAAAATGTTAAATTTTATTATTGCAATAACTTTTGATCTAATTGAAATTTTGAAAAGCGCTACATGTATTCGTGATCAGCG
>BMAO01007213.1:0-18014 GCA_019973975.1 Trichonephila clavata
TAAAAGTGCAAGAGTTTTGTAGCTTTGAAAATGATATATGTAATTACATGAACATTTACTCAAGACAGATATTTTTTTATTTAGTTTCCTGTTATATATTATTTGATATTATTTTTTTGCCCAGTTGTAATTGACATGGATTGATATTGGCTTTCTTAAAATCAAAATATTTGTGAAATAATCCAATGTGTATTTTTTTTGATGAGATTGCATTGCTGTGAACTAATAAAAAAATATTTCATTCAGTAAGCAAGGATGTCAGATATTTAATTAAATCTTTTGATAAATATATGTTTGTAACATACATCTGTCACATTTTTTTGTATTCAGATGTGCAACCAACAAAAAAGAAAGATAAACACTGGTCACATTGTGTTGAGCTTAACTCTTTCATCCTTGGTGGTACATATGTTGTACCACAAGTTCTCATTTGTTTATTGTGTGGTAGTTTCATAAAATGCACCACTTGTTTCAATGCCTCAGAAATTGATGCTGGGGGTACATTCTCTGAACCAACACAGAGGTCAAATCCTAGCAATTACTCAAGTTTCCAACAGATATCAGAAGCTAATTGCATGTAATGGGTTTATGTAGTAGTTCATTATTTGATCGTCTGTTGAGTGTTATTTTTTGGAAGTGACTGTGTTGTGTATTTTTATGTGTAAATAAAAATGATTCTTGTGATATTTGATACAAACCAGGTAAGAACATATATTATGTAACTAAATGAGTCAGTATTACAATAATTAGTACCTTACAAGTGTATCGCTAGTATGAAAATATGAGAGCCCAAAAAATGCACCACCATGCTATTAAAGGCCATCTTCTTTAGAAATACAAAATGCATTTCGCTTATTTTTTCTCAATAATGGACATGTTTTTTGTGTCAAATATTGTGTTTATTGTTGTTGTTAGTTACATTTTATAAAAATAATAATAATTATTATTAAATAATAGTACATACAAAATTACACAAATGGCTTGAATGAGATACAGCTCGTGTACAAGAAAAAATAAATACAACTAATACACTTATTATATATGTTGACTAAAATAAAAACTAGGTAAAATAAAATAATGTATAGAATAGAATATTTAAAATTAAAACAAACATTAGGTAAATTAGGACCAAACTAAGACTAAGCTTACAAGACTAGATTAGGAAAAACTGAAAATGTTTTAATTTATGGGATGAATAACAGCATAAGATGAAGAGTATTTATTTATTTTCCCTGGATGAGTTGGGTCTGCAACTCTTTTTTCATAGGGAAGAGAGAGAGAGAGAGAAAATAAAGTTTTCAGAACTATCATGCTGCTTGAAGTGTGGTGGTATAAAATATGTGCCTCCTATTTTTTAAAACTTTAGACACCCTTTATTTGAAAAAAAAAATGTTTAATATTAAAATGTACCAGCTTTTGTTCAATAATTATAGTTTAGAGAAGTTTATCTAAAATATTTGTAATTATTTCACTCTAGTGCATTATTTTTATCAAAAATTCAGTGCATGAAAGAGTTAATTATGTATCAATACCTAATAGAAACATGCATCATTAGCAATATAATTATGCATGTTAAGAAAAATTAACTTAATTTGTGTTTTTAAATTGATTCCTATCACAAAATAATGTTTTGTTTTTAATCTCTGTTACATGACAAAAATTCAATGTTTAACCAACACAGCAAGTAAGAAAAGTTGCTTTAAACATTCTTATTTAAATTTTTTTAAATGAACATTTGTAAGAGCATCAAAAGTTTCAGAACTAATTTATTCACATTCGAAGAAATTTGTATAAACCTCAGAGGTGAAGCCAATCTATCCTTTGGTTGAATACTATCTCTATAATATCGATTTTAGAAATAATTGGCCCAACTATTGATAGTAAATTATCGAAAAGCGGCGGCGACATTCGAAAAAAATTAAAATAGCTTTCTGTGTCTGAGACTCGCATCTCAACTATTAGCATAGATGTTGGCCTTAATCGCTTTTTTTTAAAAAAAAAAAATACGTCGAACCCGCTATTGTTCTCCCCCCCCTCCCTTTTTAATACTAACAAACTTGCAAAAAATTCTTTTCTCTTGCGATCCATACTTAACAAGTCAGAATTAACTACTTAAGAGTGATTTTCAACTACTATCTTCAGCGACACCTAATGAGCAGAAATCCACCGCGCGCGTACAAAACGCTTTGGTGTGAATCGATAGACGAAAATATCTCTGATTTCTACTTTGATCGAGACGGCGAACGCCTTGGTGTGAATGAGCCTTTAACATTTCTATTGTTATAATTTCTAGATATTGTGACGGGGCTATTCGCAAGATTTCAGTACTAATCCTCTTGGGATACTTTGGGGCTAGCATTTATACTATTTCACAGCCTTTTCAGGAAAAACACGAGATAGTTATATGTTAGTTAGTTTGACTATATAAAGTCTATATATAGATTTTGTAAACGTATGGGAGAAGGAGTTGCCAAGCTGCATGTAAGTATCACCGGAGAATTACTTCACGAACTTAGCGCGCGTTAGATAGATATAAATTATAAGAGTAAATGGTTAGATTGACATTCGAAGATAATAGATTTAATACCGACCTGAGGTTAGCAAGTGTTCGTCTCCTTGTCTATTTCTGGTAGCCGAGATTACTTGGATTTGAATATTAGAATTGAGTATTAGGATTAATAGACGTATTATTAAATCACTCCTAGGTTTCTACTTATAAATAAACTTGGGACTGTTTAAGTGTTTGTCAGTCCTAAATAAATATAATTGTTATTATGGATTTTGTTGGGGATGATATGTTTCCTCCCACACTTAGAGACGCGCCGGGCAGAGTGAGCGGGGTCCGAGAAAGGACTCAGCCACCACAATATGAAGAATTTTTTTTCTTATAAATAGTAACCAACATAATTTACCATTTTAAAAGAAATAAATGAAATAAATCAAAGGGAGTAAAATTATTTTACAATTTGGAAAATCTGGAAAGTAAATCACAATTATATAGGATTTTCATTGTGAAGGTTCTCATTTTAGTCATTTAAGCAATTTGTTTCTTAAAAAATATGTTGGTGTGGTAGTTAGGAGAGGGGGGTGCAGCTCAGGTGTCGTCCGCGTCACTTGACCATGGTTCAAAATTACACGGACCGTCCCCAAAAAGCCCTCGTGGAGCTGAACAGTGGGACGTTAATATTCACTCACTTACTTAAAAAATATAAAGAAAAAGAGTAAACTACATATTTCTGAAAAAAAATGTATTTTAATTTCCGATATTTAGTAAAATTAATCCATTTTTCGAAGATTTAAAGTCACTATTTCTATATATACTGTCTACCAATAAGTATTTGACACCAATGGAAATGAGGATATCTGCGGTCCTGATGTACGTCACATATATCCATGATGGGTTTTGAGAGTTTTATTAAAAACCAGTACACTTATTTTTAGAAATGTAAATGGTATTCCATTATACCCGACTCTCATCTATATACACTCATAGACAAAAAAATTATCACACCAAGGAGGAGTCGTCAAAATGAAGCGAAATTTTACTTACGTAATGTCTACTTTGATGTAAATAAATGATTAGAAAATCAAAGAAAAAGGATAATTTATTTCAGAGAAAAAGGCAAAAGAATGGAAGATTTAAACCCTCTAGCGTGAATGCACGGTGTGATATGATCGGGCATTGAGGCAAACAAGTTCTGTATAATGTCTTGAAACATTTCGTTCCATATTTGCTGTAAACTTGCCTCTATTTCGTTTAAACTCGAGGGACGCCCAACTCGCCGTCCCAAATGATTCCAGATATGCTCGATTGGAGACAAATCTGGCTATCGGGCAGAGCAAGGTAGGGTAGTAACAAGGCCGAGATAGTCTTGTGACACTCCTGTTGTGTGAGGCCGAGCATTGTCTTGTTGAGAGATGGCTCCTGGGCATGAGTGGCAACACATGTGGCTACAGGATGTCATGAACATAGCACTGGGATGTCATGGTGCCACGGATCAATACTAGGGGTGACCGTGTATTGTAGGCAATGGCACCCAACCAGCATCACACCAGCTGTGGGAGCGGTGTGTCGATGTAAAGCAAAGGCAGGATTTAAGCGTTCACCACGGGGTCTCCACACACGAACATGATTGTCATCACTGCTTAAAATGAATCTGGATTCATCACTAAAGGCAACCTCGTTCCATTCCGCTGCAGTCCAGTTTCCTCGTGTGCGGCTCCACTCCAAACGGAGGTGTCGATGGGTGGACGTCAAGGGCAGCCCACGTATTGGGTGCCACGATTCTAAATGTCCTTCAGCCAGGCACTTTCGTATGGTTCGAGAAGACACAGGGACCTCTAGTGAAGTTGGTACCTGTGCTTGGATTTGGATGGCGGTCGATGACGCAGTTGGCTTTACACGTTTATTTCTTACGATGTAGCGGTCTTCTCAACGACTGGTCTGCCGAGGGCGTCCTGAGCCTGGTCTTCGTGTAAATGACATATCTCGGATCCAATGGTCCAAACACCTCCTCACAACACAGTCAGAGTGACCTAACTGACGAGCTACTCGCCTAGCTGACTTCCCAGTTTCCATCATGCCGATGATTCTTCTCCTCTAAAACTGCTACAGCTGCTCATATTGTCTTAGAAAACGGCCTAATGCCATGTTACCTCAGCGCTTCCTTTGTAAATGATTCAGTCCACTCAAACATGCTTTAGTTACCTATTTTATACTCCACGGAGAACGACGTTAAACGCCCTCTACCGGCACGTTACGCACAATGACGTTGCATTTCTAATCATTTGCATATCTTCCCGACATGTACCTTCATGCCAAGTTTTGTTACGATCCCGCAATTACTTCTTGGTGCGCTAATTTTTTTGTCCATGAGTGTATATTTAAAAACTCACTGGAAAATTGTTAAAAATTATAAAGTAACTAAAGAATTTTTTTAAACATTGCAAGTATCGAATTGTGCAGGAACAAGGATTTTTGCTTCTTATAGTAACAATTGCCAAATAATTCGACAAAATTAAGTTAAAGCGAACCGCAATATTTTTGTTGGCACTCGTTTTCCATCCATACAGAGATCGGGCCTCCAGATACCCAACTATTATTATTTGTTGGATCAATCGCAGTTCTGGTAAATCACAACTTTATATGTTCAGTAACGCATAACAGAAAAAAAAACCTTGTCACGAGTTTTACCTGTGTAGATAAACAAGTAAATTAAATACATTAGAACGTCGTTTATCCGAATCAACTGGGACCGGACACCGTTCGGATAACCGAAAACCGAATGCGATCCATGCAGTATATGAAACCGGAAACTAAACAAATATTGAAAATCATCCTATGCGGGAAACGTGCTTGAAGAAAAAGCAAAATAGGTGCAAAATGGCGCAATTTTACCTTGATTTTGGAAAATAATCATTTATTTTTCGCTGTACCATCGTACACCTTCGTTGTTTCACTGCAAGGTATGTGATTCTCTTGAGGAGTTGAGTAGGACAGCACTGTGATTGTTTTTCGTAAAACTCCATAGCTGTCTCTAATGCAAAAAAACGCGTTAGTATTTGATGGACCCATGATACTTTCGTTGTTGTTGTCCTCATTTTTATCCGCTTCATCGTCGACAGGGTAGGATTCTTCTTGCACGGAAGTAGCAATCTCGTCATCATTTAACATTTGCAATCCACGGTCCACAAACTAACCTAATATTCTGCACTGATGTTTACCAAATCACACAACTGAAATTCCCTAAATATCTCTCACCTGGGGTTTTTCCATCACTTTTGGCCTCACGCGAAACAACTGTTGAGCATTGTACTGTTCGAAACCGTATCCGGACTTTGGTTCGGATATTTCTCGCTCCGGATAATAAACGTTCGGATAAACGACATTCTACTGTAACTTGATTTGATTGATTTTAATTTTTGAAATTTTCAAACTAAGTAAATACGAGTACTTAAATCTTGCGACGTGCTTTTTATATCATATAAATTGTTTAAGTTGATAGTAAAAAGTGTTTTAAAGGATAACTTTATTTTATTCTTTTAAACACATTTAAATAAAAGCTAGTTTCTTAAAAAGTGTTTTTTTTTTACTTTTAATTTATTGTATCCATTCTTGAAAACCTAATATAAAGTCACAGAGATCTATGTAAAGTATTTTGTTATTTACGTTAAAACAAGGCTTACATTCATATTGCATGAAAATAGCCTATCAGTAAAATAATACAGTAAATATATTTTTAAAAAAGTATATAATATGTTTTAAATATTTAAAAGAATATACAAAGCATATCTTATTTCTGTTTCAAGTATGATTACCTTTTTGAAAATTTTTTTAACCAATCAATAATTAACATTAAAAGTAAATAACTGAAAAAAATCCCTTTGTTTTAAGTTATTAACAAAGAAAAGTTATATGTACTGCAAAAGAATTGAAGCGCAGATGGCAACTGATAATTTAAACTACGAAAACTTTCGATTAACAATTGGGTTTTTTACGGAATAAAGAAATTTTATACTCTGAGCCGTAACATTATGCTTAGAAACAATAAAAATAACAACACCATAAACAATTTAACGGTATGATAAGAATGGCAACATGCCAATAAATTGTAAAATTTATTGCAATAAAGAATTTTTTTTGAGTGTATAATTGAATATAGGAAATTGAATTTGTCTAATTTCATGTCGTCTTTAGTTATGTAAACGAGTGCAGATTTTTATTTTTCCTTAAGCTTTGAAAAAGACAACTGGCAAAATAAAAAATGAAGCAATAATGTCAATAAAAAATTAAATGAATTCTATTTATTACTCCTTGTTACAGAAACAAAAATAATTTTTTGTTAACTTATTTTGAAAAATTGCAATTCGATTTTTCTCTCAGTCTAGTATTCTTTAGGGCTTGCAAATTATCTTTTTATATGAGTTTCGAATTGATTGAAGAACACCTTTAAAAATCTATTGCTTCTGACCACTGCTCTGCCTTTGAATCAAAACTCATCACAATTAGCAAAACCCTAGAAAATTTTGGATTTTGAAAGTTAACAAAAGTGTCCTTTAATATTAAAAAATTGACCAAAGATAAGAGATAAAACCTGAGATAATATCATTTTTAAATTATAAGAGCTTGAACTGAGAATTTCGTGTATCTTTGATATATTCCTTCCCATATCGGGGTGCAAAGTAATAAAGTTTAGCAAGAAAAGGTTACAATTTCGAGGTTCCAACTGCCCCTGACTTACGTCCTTCAGAAATCCGTTCCCTCGACAGATTGAAAATAAATTTGTCTTGTAAAACTCCTCTTGCTCATCAATAATGCGCCGATGAGTCCAGATAAATCTGTTCTGAGCAGAAGAATGAGATCTCTCCAGACAGCCATGGTCAGATTTAGAAGCAGGTAACTCCCATGCCTGTAATTGATATGAGAGGGGAGGAGGGGAGGAGACGTTTTCTTCTAATACTTTGCCGAAAAATATATTATTACTATTATTTAGTTATCCTTCAGATGGCAAACTTAGTTATAAATTTGTATTATTAGTATGAGTGGCAACAGTAAATGAAACTCTTTCATTATTTGCGAATGGCAGTTAAAAGTTTTTTTGTTCGATTGTTATAAAAAGAGATGTTTCATTAAAGTGCATATCAATACAGATACCGCTACCTGCTTTGTCAGATATTTTACTGCCATCAGTATAAATCTTGATTGCACCATTGGGGATGCTGTTAATGAATCTTCAATGCTAAGTGTCTAAGATGGCTATAAACAAAATTTTTCTTAATGACGGGGAAACTTAGGTTGAGGTGAAAATGAATCCTGAAGAGTCCTTCTGAAGGATTTAAGCTACATTGTAGTGAGGAGAACCTCTGGTAAGAAAGCTTGGGACTCAACTTGACTGAAGGATCTGTTTTTCTTTAGCCTTTATCTATTTACACAGTTATTTAGGTACGTAGACGTTTTGTGGACTGGGTTGTAGGCTTTCCTGTTCCACGGAGATCGATAACAACCAAGAACTGCTGCTTATCTTCCATTAGATTATAACTATACTAAAATGTTCTACAAACAACTACTATATCTTAAAACTTAATGTATTTGTATGCTTTCATTCATACATAAAATGTGATTGTATTCGAATATTTGTGTGTGCGTATATTATTCTTTTGGCATATAGTTTTTGCGTAAATGAGGATATTAAGCCGTTCTTATCTCTCATTTAAACGAAATTGATAACGTATAACAATAACATTTTTGAATATGTATAAAAAATGATGATTCACGAATAAGTTAATGTTTCTCTCAATATTTATAGCTACACTTAAATTTTTTGGAATATTTCTTAAAATTCTGCTCCAAATAATTTTTTTAATGGGCAAAAGGTTTTACAGAAAAAAACTTATAATTTTCATATGTTCGAAAGTTTTGCTACTTTCTTAATTAATTGCTTTACTTTACAGCGAAATTAGCACTTGAAAAAAAAATAAAGTTAAAGATATTCTTAGATTACTTGCCTTTTTATAATGCCATGTTATTTCTAAAAGGTCTATGATTATTTTTTTTTGAAAAAAGAGGGCTATTTTATATAAAGGAAGTATTATTTCAAAAATTGTATGATTTCTGAATTAATTATGCTGAGTGATTCATAAAAGTATACACATTCCAGATGCTGTGAAAAAGTCACAGTTAAAGACAGGTATCACCTCAGCGAGACATAGGGTTGATGTATTCTAAAAGTTTGAGTCTAGACGTAAGCAAAAATAAGCGTATCCTGTGACTAGGCAGCCAAAATGGTGGTGTCTGCAGTGGAGAAGACTCCATGTGTCTTAAGGAGTTCTTAACTGCTGCGTAACTGCATTTTCGATCACAATTCGGAGAAGAACCTCCAACTAGAACATTTAATAATGGTATGAAAATTTAAAACTGTGGGCTGTGTGGGCAAAGGTATACGTCCTGAATGAAGCAGAAACCGCGTATCACTGTTGCTATCAATGCACTTGATACCTTAACACTCGTTTGGTTAAAAACGGAGTAACGCTTCGATGTGACTAAGGGTTTATACATAGAGCATCTGTGACTGTCGCTAACAAACTTAAAATAGTCCCCTACAATTCTGTTACATGTTACATATATTGTTCTTGATTTGTAGAGCATTGAAGCTGTATACAGTAGAACGTCATTTATCCGAACGTTTATTATCCTGAGAGTTAAATATCCGAACCAGTTTTTTTGTTTTTAGTCAAAGCGAAAAAGATTTCAATGACGACCACAGGGAGGAGATTACCGACTTTGTCCAATCGATCCCAGGATTTCCAGAATGCGATGAAGAAGATGTAGAAACCTGGATGGCATGCGATACAGAAGACTGTGGATTTTTCAAATGCTAAATGATGACGAGATTGTGACTTCCGTGCAAGAAGAAGTCGACCCTGTCGACGATGAAACGGATGAAGACGAGGACAACTACAACGAAAGTAGCAAATGTTTACGCATTTCTGCGTTAGAGACAGTTATGGAGTGGTACGAACAACAATTAGAGTGCTGTTCTACTCAACTACTGCTGAAGAGAATCAGAGACCTTGTTGAAGAGAATCAGAAAAGTGTACAAAGATACAGCGAAAAATAAGTGGTTTTTTTCCACAATAAAGGTAAAATTGCGACATTTTGCACCTATTTTGCTTTTTTTTTCAAGCACGTTTTCCGCATGTGATGATTTTTCAATATTTGTATAGTGTCCGGTTTCATATACTGCATGGATCGCATTCGGTTTTTGGTGATCCGAACAATCGCGTATCCGAACGGTATCCTGTTCCAATTGATTCGGATAAACGACGTTCTAGTGTATTTTATTTTTTATTATGTCCGAATGTATATTTTATTTTTTGCTTCCTTTCAGTAAATTTGTAATTTTTTAAATCTTTCATTTTTGACAGTTTGATATTTTTGCGCCCCCCTAGGCTACTTTTCTGCCTGTTTTCAACTTACAACAATTTTTTAAAAAAGATACATTTTCTCCGGGGGCTATAAAAAATTGCAACAAAAAATTGCATAGTGAGTGAGTGAATATTAAAGTCACAATGTTCGCACCATTTTTGGAGTGAGTGAGTGAGTGATTTTGGGGTTTATTGGCGCAAGAGCCGATTTCGGCTATACTGCGCCAAACATTTGTTTTAATATTTGTGGTCTAGATGGGAAGAGAGAAAGAAAGAATGAATTGAATGACAAGAAAGAGGGTTGACAATAGAGAAGGATCACTAGGGTATCCCGGGTTCATGAAGCCCGTGTTTACCAAAGACAGTAAACCCCGTGGGAAAAGGAAAATATCACTAGGGCACCTCGGGATTGTGACACCCGTACTCACCTAAAGAAGGTGAGCCCCCTGAGGGGCCATTTTTGGAGTGAATGGATATTAACGACACACTTTTTAGCTATTCATGGGCTTTTGGCGACGGACCTCAAAATTTTGAACCATGGTCAAATGATGGGGACGACACCTAAGCTGGGCAACCCCTCTCTTAACTAATACACCACACCAACGGGAGGATGTTTGAGCTCTCGACAGATTTAACGTGCGTGATTTATTGAGAATGTCTTAGTTAGATTCTCAATGGAATGATTCCATAACTAATGTGACCAGATGTCCCGTTTTGAACGGGACTGTCCCTTTTTATAATTACGAGTCCCGGTGTCCCCGGAATGAACTCTGGGACATAAAATTGTCCCGTTTTCGAAAACCGCGCGAAGCGGTTTGGAAACCTGTATTGAAACTTGAATGTCAGACTGTATCGGCAACTGAAACTGCAAAAGAAATCAATCAACTAAAAGACAATTTGACTCAGAAACGGACCAATCAGTCTCTCCCATTTACGGTGAGTCAATTAATGGTGAAATAAAAAGATAATGGTACCGATATAGATGAGTTTGCGAAAAGAACGGCTAAAGAATTTTATGAAACTAGACGTAAATATCTGGAGCAGTGGACTTACTTTCTTATCAAAGAAATGGAGATATTTTATTGAGCAAATTTTAAAAAAAATCCCCGTATGGGAAGACGTTCAAAAATCTTTGGATGTATTGATTGAAAAGGAGTATATTGACTGTAATAAAGATGCAGAAGTTTTTGATTAATTTTCATTAATTTCTGACTACATTACATTGCAAAAAGTAACCGAATGAAATAATCTAAATGTTTCCACGGAAACTTGTTGGGTGGAAGTATTCAAACACTTTCTCGCCAGCAATCTACAGTATGAAAACTTTTCTATTTTAGTTGAATGTATTTTATGTTTGCCGCTGCAAAATGCTCCAGTAGAAAAAGTATTTTCTATGATGAACAAATTGTGGACATCTGAGAAATCCCAGTTACAAATTTCAGTTCTAAAGGCGATGTTGAAAATTAAGTTGAATATAAAAAAAAAGCGTGCCAAGAGTTTAATTCTTACTTAAAATCTTCACAGGCTGTATTAAAGCAAATTTGTTCCTCTGATAAATATAAATATAATTAAACTTTTTGGGTATATTTTTTTAATTCGTAACTTTTAAGCTAACTTTTTCTGAATAAATAACTTTAAAAAGTTGCTTTTATATTGTATACCTGTTAATTGACCTAAATAAAACAATGTCCCGTTTTGAGTCAAGAAATAAATGGTCACGTTATGCATAACCAACCAGTATCATTAGGCTGTTTTGCCATCTAGTGTTCAATTCTTGGGTTACCATTTCGACGACCAGCTGTTGGTGACAGTGGGGAGGAAGACCCCATGGTTACCTTGAGTGCTGCTTGGGTGCAATGTTATTTGAATTGACCAGCTTCGGGTCCGATATGTACGCTTTAGACGACTAAGACAACTGAGACCCCCATACGGACCAATCGTTAAGGGCTTTTATTTTGTCCTTTGTTGTTTGCGACTTGCAGGAAGAGGCACTGTGGCAAGGGCATGCAGACAATGTCCTTAGGGTACCTTTACCGAAAAGGTTGCATGGCGTTAAATCAGAGGATATGAAAGGCCAAAGGAACAAAGCTAGGTCATTCTCACCAATGCACCAAAAACAGCGACGTGGAAGATGTTAATGAATCCGGGATGCTACTTGGAATACGAGTACACGATGCAGAGGTTAGTTTGTGGTTCTTTTTATATATCTTTTAAACGCGAGTAATTCTTTTGAAAATATATCCTTTTTCACAACGAATGAATCATTTATGATGGCTCTGTATTATTCTTGGAATAACCAGGGGGAAAATACGCGGCTGCTCTTAAAATGGTTCAATTTCTGCTAGTTTCCTGAATGCATAGTATAGAACCCTTGTACCCCCCCCCCTCTCTGTCTACTTTAAGATCCGGCAAAAGATGTGGGAGGAAATGAAGGACGACTCGACATGATAATTTCTAATTATTTATTCAGCACACTAATAAACTCAAACACAAATCAACTGATCAGATTAAATAAGATGTTTCCAAGTAGAGAATTGAAGTTTTGTGACGAGAGTCGCGTGCGAAGAATACTTCTAATAAATTGATCTTTTCCTTTATGAATCAAACTTCTACTTTAATAATTGATTTACACGGTAGTTATGTGACTAAAAGTCTCTTAAATCTCTTTAATAATTTAAATACAAAAAAGAGTTGTAAATATGAATGATACCTGAACTGTAGATTGTCTTCTTATTTTCTACTTCTTAATGTTCTACACAATCTCTTGGTAACTTCTATTAAAAATATCAATTTTCTCTATATAACTATCTATTTCTTTCTCTATTTCTATTTCTAACGAACTTCTATCTAACTTTCCATCTCTCTTCTAACTTCTATCTATTTCTCCAACTAACTGCTAGCAAGCAGACCTGAAGTATATATAATAGACTTAATATGCATATCACGGGTTCTTCTTCAGAAAAGGGTTGTTGATATTCATAGTCCAAAGATTTCCTTAGAGGGTTAAGGAAAGCACGCGTATAGATCCGTCACACCCTTCATAAAAAATTGAGGATATTTCAATTTTTTCTCTCAATTTTTAAAAATATTTCACACGATTTATTATAGAAACGGTAGGTTTTTGAAATACAACATAAATCCCAGCAAATGTACTAAAAAAATACAGTTTTATACGGTATGCGAACACGAAAACAGTATCTGTTAACACAGGTTTTACTTACGGTAATTCTATTAGTTCCAGATTTTTCCGAAGGAAAGTTGCTATATTTATAATGACCTTGCAAATAATTAACGATCAGACGCATCTATTATCACTAGACTATTATTCCAAACTCCTGATATCGTTTTATTTTCTCTCTTAAAGGAGGTCATTGAGATATAAATGAAATTGGTAGCATTTTTAAGAACACACATTTTATGCATTCGTTAAACCAAGGTCATTGCATAACACGATACATGTGCATAACTTTTACCACATGTGGCGAGTAGCTATTCAAGTTCAAACAACAGGTGCGAATTCGCTATGCAAGTTTAAAAGTCATTTTCATGACGCTTAGTAGAGATAACTTCCTTGAGACGTGATATCGCTGTCTTTGAAACATATATACTGAATCCTCTAAATATAAAAACACAAAAAATAACATGACATTTGGCTTATAATTAATCTTTTACATTTTAAAATAAACCGAAGTAAGAGAATTACAGGTGGGAAGAGATTAAAGGTTAATTAGAGAAGCGATTCTGGATTATTACAAATGAGACGAAAATTGCTAAACTTTTTATATTTTTATTCGACAACCATGAAAATACAGTTGGATTGATAGTTTTTGAATTGAAATCAAATACAGCATGCGGTGTTTGAAAATAATTGCAGTTCCTTTTAGTTATTGAAGAGTTTGACGCTTTTTCACACACATTTGAATTGCATTTAGTTCTTTAAACAATCACGCATATCGCGACATTCGAAAGCTACCTATTTTTCAACGAAAAGGTATTAAATATATCCAATTAGACTGTTTACTAGGGGAAGAAATGCATTAAAAAGAGGAAAATCTAGTAAAAAATTAAAGCGGGCCATATTGAAATGTTAACGCATTGATAAGGGAATTGTTGTTAAAAAATTATTAAGAATAAACATTTTTTTTAAACACTGTAATGCAGTTCTTCTCAAACTTTCAATATTTGCGACCCAATACTTAATCATAATTTTCATCGCCCCCCCCCTCCATACAAATAACAATGCATTGAATTCATTATCTTATACTTTTGTCGCTAAAGCTACAATACGACTTTAACCTCTTAAGTGTCACTAGCATATATTTACGTCTCGCTCAATCAGTGAGTTAATTGCCCCGGACATATATATATAATATATTGTCATGTTTTTTCGAGTGAACATCAAGACATTTTATTTTAACCGTCTTTATTCCATGAAATCATTTTGTAATATCTTTTGAAAAGAGAGAGAAACGGACACGTGTTAAAAATCAAGAGTCCACGGGCTTCTGAAGGGCCAGATGTCTTTACGTATATATGTCTTATTGAAGAGGTATATTTGAAATACTAGGTAATAAAAATTAATGGTAGAGTGGCGGAAGATCTGTTAAAACCATGTATTCTCCATTTCCCGAACTGGGTAACAAATTTAATACTTGAAGATGTAACGGGAAAATAAAAGCTAGAAGTGGTTAAAATTTAATTTTAGATCTAATTTAATTATCCTTACATATATATATATATAATATATAAAACTTCTCTCAGACGATCTTTTCTGTACACTGCTATTCATAAATTATTTCGAAGGCTTTGGAATACAATAAATGGACCTTGCCAGTGTTTGCGAAGGTTTTACTTATGTATCGGAGGGTTTACTTTTCTTATTCTTCCCCACCCCAAAACATCACATATTCTGGCCTAAGTGGAAAACGGAGGCATTGGGAGTGAATGACGTAGCTTTTAATTGGCAGTTCTGGGATAATTTGTAAACCGTACAAATTATCTCGATAAGTGCTAGTATTAGTATGCATATTTTTTTTGGAAAAACCCATCGGACTGTAATAATCAAACTAGCTCTTAACTTACTATTGTTAAATTGATTATAAAATACATCATGCAGTATTAATGCATTTATAAGCGTATTATATCCGTGTAAATGTTAATTTTATTTTTTGTTTCAGAATGTATTTTTTTGTTTACTTTCAGGAAATTCATAATTTTTAAAATAATATATTTTCTCGACTTTTCAATATGCACGCACTACCCTCGTAGAGTTATCACGCTCCCTAGGTGGGCGCATTCCACAGTTCGAGAAATGCTGCTGTAATGTTTTCTGCAAAATGGAAAATTTCTTCCCCTCCAGTTTGACTTAAAACTCTTCGTTAGTGTATTGAGATCAGTGTTTTTACAGAGCCATCCTATGAAAAGACCATTTTTTGTTATGAAAGAACAGGAGCTGTAGGCTGTGAAATTTTTATTCTCAAAATTAATGAACACATTAATGCCAATTTTTAATTGGCAGCACGTAATGTTTGAAGTGGAGATTGAAATTTAACTTTTGGGTTCAAAAGAGTGTATAATAATAAAAAAGGGGGGGGACTCAAAAGTATAATATTATTAATGAGTAAAACTAGTGAAACTTGATGGCTATGTCCTTCTTGAAGCCCAGTGGCTGAGTGGTAATGTATCGAGCTTCCACGCCTCTAGTCCGGGGTTCAGATCCCGGGCTGGGCAAGGTCGACGCAGCATTTCATCTCTTCAGTGGTCGATAAATCAGTACCAAGCTTGCTTGGGAACTAAGCACTGGGATGACCGGAACATTTGCTCACGTGCTTCAGCACCCATGGTCACGAATACATAGATGGTTGGCCTTGGCTCTTATGGGCTGTTGAGCCACTGAGTTTTGTTTATGTTATTTTTATGAAGTGGCACATACATTTTTGTATTTTTCTTGATGTCACACTCTAAAGCAACGCGAGAGAATTCTATTGGTGGCAGCCCTCGTAATTTTGTACCTCTTTCAAGTGACACTTGAGTTGATACCCCACTCTCTTAACCTCCAAACCCTCAAATATGAGGACTTAGAGCCATGATAGATTTAAGGTGTTTTTCAGCCCCTTTTCTAGAAAAACTAACAGAAAAAAACCGTGACTTGGCAACGAAAGCCATGAGCTCATGAGTATGACTTTCAAGAGTTGAAACTGTTTCTATGTGTTTCGTAGCCATTTTTAGTGTCCGATTAATTTTGTGAGGTAATTTTTCGGTTATCTTTTACTTCTCGATTTTTTCGAAAAACAAATTTTGTGCTCTCAAAATACTTTATACCAAGGGTCGGCAACCTCTTAACTGTGGCGTGCCAAACCAATCTACCAATAGGATTCAGTGTGCCACGAAGCAGGACATTTTTCAAACACAATTCGATTCCCATAATAATACATGCCGAATTAGATAATAGATGTCAATGAGTAAGCTTTACGGTTTTATTATATTTTAATATTGCAGCATTTAAAGATATTTCGTATCATAAAAATAATCAAGATAAAATATTACTGAGTATTTCCTCAACAAAAATAAAAAAAATAAAAATTGTACATATATTATATATTTTTTGTTTATTAGACAATGTAAAATATAAGCATTTGCCTTAATAACAGTTAAATAAAAAGATAAATATAATTTTTAATGCCAACTTAGTCCTTGCACCGCCTACTTTCATATCGCAAAATCAGGGGTATAATGTTTGACTTTCAATTTGACACGATTCAGACTATTCAGTTGTTAAACTATTTATTTGCCAACTCGAAATATTTTTCATTATAGGAAAGGTTGTTTACTTAGATATGCAGAATCAAAAGCGAGAGCACAGAAAATGCGTGCAATGTTCTCTCTTCAAAAATTAAATTTCTCCAGCAATGGCAATCAATAATTTACAAAATAACTGTAAATTAATCTTTAGAATTGTCATTCAGATTTTTCTGTAATTCCTTAAACGTCCCTAGTTCTGAAAATATTTGTTAAAGAAAGTCCTTTGCAAATTTAGCAACTTTTATTCACTCAAAAATTGACAAATTTATAGGGTGGCGCAGATTGCCACTGAGATTTGTGCCACATGTGGCATGCGTGGCGTTGGTTACTGACCCCTGATTTTTACATAGTTTAGTTATGAATAAAATTATGTATTATTAAAAAATTTCCATAGGGAAACAAAATGTGTTAAGAAAAGAACGGTATTCAATTGAAATTTGAAAGTGTCTAATCAATCTTAGGAGCCTAGAGGCGTAGGGAAAGGATTTCGGAAGATCTGATAATTTTCGGAATTAAATCATTTGTATCAACATTGGTTTTGGATAACGAATGTGATACCATAATTATCATCGCTAACTGAAGTATTTATAAGCAAATTAAGACGTGTTTCACATTTATTATTTACTTCTTTTGTAATGCATTAGACCATATGTTCTCAACGTGGGCGATAACGCCCCCTTTTGGGCGTTTGAGGCTTTCAGGGGGGCGTTGAGATGGCAAGGAGGGGCTTGGTCATATTAACCAAAAAGACTAAAAAAAAACGCTCATTATGTACTGACAAAAGTAAACTTTAATACTGTTTACCTTATGTTGATTGCATGCATTTAAATCATTCCTATAACACATGTACGAAAATTCACACATTTCGGTAGTACGGGAAGTGGATGAAAAACTTAAATATTACGTTACATCCAGACGACATTGAATTGAATGATATTATGCATTTAATTTCTGTAGTGCACGTGTTGTCTTTGTCTGTGAGCAGTAGGAAACATGTTTCGTCCACTTCATTTCATATATTATCCAAGAAACATAACTAAATATGTTAACCAGGAATTAACGTGATTCTTTAAAGGCTGAAACTGTCAATTTATATTTATTTTGAAAGCAATAGTTTATTATGAATTACTTCGCATCATCAGAGCCAATGCCTGTCTTTATAACAGGTAATCTAAAAATATTTTATTCCACTCTTTTAAATGAAGAAGAAATTCATTTGCGTTTCAATTCCAACAATATCCTACCTATGACTAAAATATATAATATTACACATTTGAATATATTTGTGG
>BMAO01007214.1:0-29316 GCA_019973975.1 Trichonephila clavata
AGATTTTTCAATTTTACAATAAGTAATTCTTGAAGTTATCTAATTATTTGAATTCTAAAATGAAAAATAAACTTTATTCGAAGTATATTTGTAAAAGACCAAGTTTCACCCAATGCTATTACAAAGATGCATTTCAGTATCTTTACAAAATTCTGGTATTCTTTGCATAATGTAAGTTATAACCAATATTCGAAAAGTCTTACGCAAGTAATAATAATAATAATTGTAATAGCAATATATACAATTAATAAATTCTTCTTCTATTGACACAATAGCCCGTGTTGTGTGAGGGGGGGGAGGTCAAGGCTTCTCAAGAACCCTCTTCTATTCCGATCTTCGCTTAGCAACGGTTTTCCATTTAGACACTCTTAAAACTTTAAAATCATGCTCCACGTAATCAGCCCATCTCAATTTGGGTCTACCCCTAGTTCTAATTCCAATAGGTTTATACGAGGTTGAGTCGGAAAATAAGTCTCCCCACAGTCGACTGTGGTCAGAGTTGTGTATGAAAGTCTAAACATAGAACGAAACATTAAAGATAAGACAAAACTATGTTTTTCCACATAAGTAACCACTACATTGAGACATTTGTCATACCACTTGATAAGCTTCAAAAAGCCCTCCAGGAAAAACTCTGGGATTTACATGCACAAGCAGCATTTAAAGGCTATGGATGAAAGACAACACAGCAGGTGAACGCGCAAGACATCGATACACCATTGGGTAGAGGTACATCGCGATCTAGCAGAAAGCGCTGTTGCAGTGCCTGCGCAAAGCGGAGACTATCTTCTCAGTCTGGTCCCGGTAGGTCGCTTAGAATTCGTGTTCAAACGAGGATGTGAGAGCGGTTGTCCGCTAGGAATGGGCACGTGGAGTAACAAGAGTAGAAACACATAATCGGCTTGTGGAAGTCTATGGGCCAGATGTGATGGCGAAATAAATGGTGATGGATGACGGTGCCGCCAATTCAGTGACGGACGTCAGTAAGTGTAGGACATACCGAGAGCTGGATGGCCACTACTGATGAAAATGGGAGGAAGGTGGCTGACATGATTAAAGCGAACCGGCGTATCACCATAGATGGAGTAGAAGAAGAGCTTGGAATCGACAATGAGCGAGCTCACAAGATCATCAGCGACATTCTTGGGTACAGGAAAGTGTCAACATGATGGGGGCCCCGACACGTTTGGAACAACGCATGGCGGTCAACCTGGAACATCTTGTGCGTTACCATGAAGATGGCAATGACTTTTTGTTTCGGATTGTGACGGGGGATGAATCGGGGGTTCACCACTTCACTTCCGAAACGAAGGGCGCATCTATGGAGTGGAAACATCCGTTATCACCTGTGTGTGTGTCCGAAAGAAATTCAAAGCAACTCCCTTTGCAGGTAAAGTGCTCCTCACAGTTTTCTGGGAGCCCAAGGAGTTTTGTTTTTGGAGGTTGGAACCATTAATGCCAGACGGTACTGTGACACTCTGTCGAAATTGAAAGAGGCATAAGAGGCAAATATCATGCGATCTAAAATTTATGATTAAAATGGAATTTAATAAAATTGATCAATTACTCGATTTAATGGCATTTTGCCTTTGAACTCTGAGTTACATGTGGACCTCTTATGACGGACTTCGTTATCAAAATAGGACATTTTAGCAGTCTTCTTTAACGTTGTGCCAAATCAAATAATTGAATAACATAACTTAAATAACTTTTTCTTTTCAATTCTTTGAGTTATTACATATACTGAAAGAAATTTTTGTAAATAATTAGAGAACTTCAAGAATGTCTTTTTATATATGAAATTTTATTTGAGTGTTAAAGTAAAAAAAAAAAAAAAATTGAAATTTATAAAAGTGTGTGTTCATTTTTTGTTTAAGGACGCACGGTACAATTTAAATAAAAACCTTGTATTTAATGGGTTTTACAAATTTTTCGCTTAACTTATTTATATGTAATAAAAGTTTTTATTTTTTAAAATTATACAAAATGCAAATTATTTATGTTTTTAAAATTTTTTGAAAATTAATGAAGGGACTTTAAATACACTGCTGGCCATCATAAATGCAACACCCAGAAAGACAAGTGATAACACAACAAAATTTATTTTGTAGATGTTACCGGCAAAGTATGAAATGCCGGCATTCTATAGAATGCCTAGGCATTCTATACAATACCTAAATCTATTTAGGCAAAGTATGAAAAAAGGTCATGATTAGGATATTATATCAATAACTTACATTTCTAGATGTACAAATGTATTCTGACAAAATAATGAGACTTCTATATTTAAAAAAATTATCGCTAAATTGTGATTTCGCATGTATTCAAATTCCTTCAGAAGTTCTAAGCATCGATAGAAACCATTCTATATCCCACTCATTACAAGTGCCAATATATTGACATTCGGGAAAAAATCAAAGTTTTTACTACAATACCTTTTTTTAAAATAATTTCTGGCAAGGCTCACAAGGTGGATTACAGTTCAATATCATAACGTGTAACATTTTTGTATTTGGTTGAAAGTTCTTTCAGAATTCTATCACATCCCCAGAATTCGGAATTTAATTTTGCTCATGGCAAATTAAATTCCTAGAACAAGTTCACATCGTCGGAGGTCAGGTACCTCCCTCTGGGAAGAAAACTGGTAGTCACAATTACCGGCGGCAATTGGTATCGCCTACATGGTACTGCACTAAAAAGGGATAGCAGCCCCTGGGGAATGTACTAGGCCTGAAAATGGTAAAAATACCAATCTGTAGACACATTGGGGAAAAAAGGAATCCGTGCCTGAATACTGTATAGCAGTTCTTCCCAACATTTTTATCTTCGGGACCGGTCAACGTTTGATAATTTTACGGTGGCCCTCTGAGAGTGTGACGTTGATTATTTATATTTTAAATTGTTTTGATTTTATAATTTGCAGTAGAACATCGTTTTTTCGAATCAATTGGGACCGGACTCCGTTCGGATACGGGGTTGTTCGGATAACGGAGAACCGAAAGCGAGCCATGCAGTACATGAAACCGGACACTATACGAATATTGAAAATCATCGCATGCGGGAAACGTGCTTGAAGTAAAAGCAAAATAGGTGCAAAATGTCGCGTGACTGAGCGAATATTAACGTCGCACTGTTCAGCTACACGAGGGCTTTTGACGACAGGCCTCGCAATTTTGAACCCTGGCCAAGTGACGAAGACGACACCTGAGCTGGCATCCCCTATCCTAACTACCACACCAAAGGGAGTACTTCTGAGCTCTCGACAGATTTAACGTGCATCGCTCCCCTACATGGTGGGTTTTCAGTGACACTGGGCTCGAAATTATGACACGCCAGCCACGAGTCCGATACCTTGACCACTTGGCTACCGCGGTCGAGCAAAATGTCGCAATTTTAAATTATTGTGGAAAATAATGACTTATTTTTCGCTGTACCATTGTATACCTTCGTTTTTTCACTGCAAGGTGTCTGACCAGGGGTTGGGGAACACTGTTTTATGGTACTGACGCCTTCTTCAACAGGTTAAATGAGTTTACTTTTATTTTCCACAAACATCACGTCATAGATATTCAGCAACCAGTAGTCCCTGGGTTCCTTCTTAGTAGTCATCTTAGCATTTTGTATATCAGTTATTAACTTCTAGTAAGTAATTTCAATTAAGAACCCCCCCCCCTCTCCTTTTGCAGCATCAACTCGAATTTTGGACAACTAGCCGTCGAGTAGTTGTTTCATGTCTATAGACCATGGGTAGGTAACCTTTTAGCTGTTGCGTGTCAAGCCAATCTACCAATATGATTCAACGAATTACACAGAAGAGCATTTTTGAAAAAATTTACAAATTTGTTGAGAAGTGCAAAGTGCCACTGAGAACTGTACCGCGTGCCACATGTGACATAGGTTGCCGACCCCTGCTATAGAAAATGGCTCCTTCTCCAACACTATAGCTCCATTTTCAGGTAGCACAGGAAAAAACCAATTTTTTGTTGAACAAGTTTAAGTAAAATTGAGTATTTTGACATTTCCGAACAAACAGCAATGTACAACTAACAAATTCTGAGCCTGAGATACGCGTTAAAAGTTTTATGTCTTGCCAAATTGCAATATTCGAAACGAATCTGAGATGTATTTCATACTTTGTCGGTTTCTCATTAGGCATTCTATAGAATGCCTAGGCAATGTGTGAAATATGAATCATTTCATACATTGCCGGCTAGATTTAGGCATTCTATACAATGCCTAGGCATTGAATAGAATGCCGGATTTCATACTTTGCCGGTAACATAGATAACATGTTGACCAAGTATCAAATGATTAAATTTATAGACTTCTGTGAAGTGTGGTTCCTGCCAGAATCAGTAGCCAGAGTAGCCACCATTGTTGGAGATCACCTCTGCCACACGCCTCGGCATTGATTCAAAGAGACTTTGGATGCGTTCTTGGGGAAAAGCAGAGCAAGCAGCTTCCACACGTTGCCAAAGTTGATCTGGTGTGGCAGCTAGGGTGTGATCTGGGTCAATCGTTGAGCAACCATGGACCACATGTTTTCTATCGGTGAAAGATCCGGAGAGCGAGCCGGCCAGGGAAGCAATTCAAACTGGTGATTGACGAAGAACCTTTGGACAATACGTGCCACGCGTGGTCGCTCATTATCCTGTTGAAATATGGCTGTAGCCAAGCCCTGAAGGTAAGGAAGGACAACTGGCTCCAACACCTCGGAGATGTAGCGCTGGCTGTTTAAAGTACTGGCAATGTGTACTAGAAGAGTGCGAGAGTGATATCCAATACCGCCCCATACCATAATACCCGGTAGCAGGACCAGTATGGCGGTGCATAACGCAGCTGTTCAGCATCCTCTCTCCACGGTGACTTCCGACTCGAATCCGACCATCGTGGTGTTGCAGACAGATGAGTGACTCGTCAGTAAAGACAACTTCATTCCAGTCTGCCCACCCACATCCTTCTTTCATCGCACCATTGGCGGTGGAGACGTCTGTGGTTCTGCGTCAAGGGTAGACCAAGCAATGGACGTCTTGCGCACAGACCACTCTGCTGTAAACAGAGTCGAATGCTACGCGTAGACACTGAATGATGCGTTACAGACTCAATGTGCTGTGCTATGGTTCGTAATATGACTGAGCAATCCATCACTGCCATGCGCCCAATTTGCCTGTCCTCACGTGAAGTGGTGCACTGAGGTGGATGGGATCGACCACGTCGGTCCGTCGTACCCTCCTGCATCCAACGGTCACATATCCGCATTACAGTTGTTTGGTTTCGTCCAACACGACTACCGATTTCCCTGAAAGATAATCCACAATCTCGGTAGGCCACTATCCTTCCTTTGTTGAATTCGGATACTTGATCAAAAGCTGATCGCTGTTTTCTACGAGACATAACTGATCGTTTTTTGAAAAAACCACAAGAAAAACACAATTGCCGAACTTGAAATCGTCGAAATCTCCAAGCCTTAAATAGCGCTTTGAGGTGGCGCCACAGGCGTGCGTGATGTGTGTCTGCGCTGAAATTCTAATCATTTGCATATATCCCCTCCGCTAATGCATAATGTAAATTTCATGTTATTTGCGTGCTTCCTTCAGGGTGTTGCATTTACGGTGGCCAGTAGTGTATCTACTTCTCCTACAGTTATTGCCATACACACATGAAATTTTATTTAAATTAAAACGAAACATGCACCAAAAAAATTCCAGTTTTGTAATAACGTGACTGAAATTTACAAAACAGTTTTTTCTTCGTGAGATTTACAGATACAAGCCTTTCCTTCAAAAATGAATAACTCCTAACTTCATTTGTTTCTGTAAAATTAAGTTATTTGAGACGCCAGTGGTGTAACATACACCCCCGCATCGCGGGATTGGCAGGATTCTAGGGGGCCCAAAGCCTAACTTACACCAAGTAAGATCAGGCTTGGGGACCAAAACCTGACTTTGCTAGGAGGCCTTAATATTCTCTGTTACCGCCACTGTTTGATGCACATCAATTTTTGTTACATATTTTAATAGCAATAATAAGAACATTGCAAAATTTGTATTTGTAAGCCATAGAAACGACTTTGGTTATCAGAAGTGAAACTTGAATCTGGACAGAAAATTTTTCTGAATTAGTCCTTAAATGTAGAATAGGACAAAGTAAATCTATTGACAGGAAAGAGAATTACATTTAGACACATACTTTCACTTGACAACTACTTAATGTTGCAATGGAAAAAATGCAAAATGACTTAAATTATGCAATACGGCTTTTGCATTCCAACCCATTGTTACGTTTATTTGTGTTTGCCAACTTCACTAACAGTCTCCATCATTTTTCTTCGCTATCATTGAGGTCAATATTATGCATCTGAGGGTGAAGTCGCTTTCACCAGTGGTGACCTCACATGTAACCCTGTAGGGGTGGATTCCAACAAAGAATCGAAAAAGAGGTAAACATTTTATGAAGAGTAGAGGGTGTCACTTGCTCTACCAGCTTTTCGAACGCCATAAATTTACTTTCACACGATTTAGAAGATTCTTCATTACCACTGACTTTGAAATAGTTTCGTTTTGTGTTCTTTTCAAAGGAAAAAAATGATAAATGATTTCCATTTGTATCTATTACGAACTAGTTCGAAGTAATTGAGGAGTGTTATGTTTATATAAACGCATCTAAGAGCGTTTTGGGTTTGTGCAGAGCCATGGTTATTAACCTTTTTAATTAAATGGGAGTGCATTTAATTAAAGTTATTGGAAGAGAATAAATTTTATAATCTAATGAAGCTTAAAAGACTTTTTTATATTCTTGTATCGTAACAATATGTGCGATGTCTCGTGAAAAAAGTATAATACGAATTAAAGAAATTAAAAGTTTTAATTAATTTTTAAATTTAAAAATAATGTTCTCCATTCAAAATGGAGCTTTGTACGCATTGTTGGAGGAAATGTTTAATGCAAACGATTCTTCACACACCTAATTAGTGTTTATCCTAAAATTACAAATATTAATTCAGAAAAGGTTTTATAATAACAGTAAGTTTGTATTGAGTTTTAATTAAATTACATAACGGGTTTTTACACCATACGTAAAATAAAAAAATGTTTTATTACCTATTTGAGCTTATAATTATCTTTCTTTTGTATATGCTCGAGATACTTGTTTCTAGGCTAAATTGAAGTGGTGTTCTTATCCGGTAGGACAGAACCCGGGACCTTTCGGTTCGAAACCGAATAATTTAATCACTACACCAAAATGATCACCATGGTGCGGAGGTTGTTACTGGCTTACATAGATCATATCACTACACACTCCTCTATCAGAGAGTTGGTTAGGTGAACGAACAATATAGTTGTTCATGGGAGCAGCAGTTTTTGTGTGTGTGTTGGATGAGTTGCGTCATTTTTATCTGACGAATTTTTTTCCTTGGTTGCTCTCTTTTTTTTGTGGGTAGATGGCGCCGAGATCAGTATAGGTTTAACTTTTCTTAGTTAAGCTAGGGTCACCAAATGAAGTGGCGTTCTTATTCGGTAGGACAAAACCAGGGACCTTTGGGTCCGGAACCGAGTAACTTAACAACTACACCAAAAGGATCACCATGGTGCGGAGGTTGTTACTGGCTTATATAGATTCTTTCACTACAACGTAAAAGATCAAAAAGTCTTAAGTCTTAAAGATCTTAGCCGATATTTCCAGCATTTTTTTAGATGCATGAATTTTAGCCATTGTCTAATTTGGGCTCGAACGCAATAACAATTTGTTATTTATTTGAGTGATGATTCTACACGAATGTAGTTCAAACTAAAATAATTAAATTTAAAATAATATTGTCTAATATAAATACAGGACAATTATAATTCAAGTTCCAGCAGGATTCTATTTCTTTTCCAGAAGATTAACTGCTCCATTCACGCATCGAGACTAGCGCAGCCATGGTTCGACGAAATGGAAGTACAAAAACTGTATTGGCCTTCTCACAGCCGAGATCTAAATCCCATTGAACACTTTTGGGATGAAGTAGAGCACAGATTACATAGCCAGACGAATTGACCATCCTCACCGCCAAAACTCACCTGCAGTGATGGACACCTGGAAGTCAATTATTATGTCCATCTGTCGAAAATTAATGGAAAGTCTTTCCAGACGAGTGTAGGCTGTCTTCGATACAAAGGGGGAATAAACATTGTATTAGTGTATGCCTCAGAGCCCACCGCATTCCTTATCATTGAGTGTCCAGATACTTTTGAGCAGATATTGTACATCCAAAATTAACAATGTAAACCTATTATACTTATTTACAAAATAGAAAAAAATACTATGTCATTGAATAGCAACATTCAAATGACCAGGTGGCAATGGTATCTCTTTAAAATGTATTAATGGGCAATGCATTGTTGGTGTTATGTACTCAAGTGATTCGTATGAAAAAAAGATTTCAGACAACATTATAACCACTCGAGGGAAATTAACTGATTCGAGCTTAAAATATAATTTGGAGCAATGCAGGTTTATCCGTTGGGCGCTTGGGCTGGGCGCCCAGGGGACCGGATAAGCTTGACTTAACCAGATTTTCCTAGGATCCACCAGTGCCAAGGAGGCCTGTAGATCTTCTGCGCCCTGGGCCCGAGATGAGCTTAAGCCCACACTGATTTGGAGCTAGACGCACGGAACATTACATTTCGGGAACTGTAAAAAAATTCTTCAGTTGTCGATCCAGAATTCCAAGAGTGTGTTGAAATATATAATTTCAAGCAGTACTTTTAACCATGGAAAATGCAATCGTCTACAATCGCAACCAGCGACATCTACGTAGAGTAATCAATTTTTACAGATAAGCAACATTGGGCCAAATAGCAGCAACAATCCATGCGGGGCGTACGACTGAGCTGTCCATAATGGTGCAGAAGAATTGGTATTGATGGACATAGCTTTAGAAGACTGACTCGAGTGCCTTTATTAATACTACGAAATCGGATGCAACGTCTCCCCTGGGCTCGTGAACGTATTGGACCTCAGACGTTGCTTGGTCTAAAGAATCCGAATCTATAGTTGCTAAGAGCTGAAGATAGGGTTAGTGTGGGGAATAGAGATCCGCGAGATCATAGATTCAGGATCTCAACAGGGCTCTGTGGAAGCAGGTAAAGGCTTAATAATGGTGTGAGCTGCTTTTATGTGACATTGAAGTTAGTCCTCTGTTCAAACTCAATCGATGATTTATAGGATCTAGTTATGTTTGTCAACTTGAACACCATTTGCAACCATTCATGGACTTCATGTACCCATACAACAAGAAAATTCTCCTGGAGGATATTGTGCCAAGTTCACTTGGCTAAACTCACTTATAATAGGATTTCAGGAACATTCTGGCTAATTACTGAGAATGAATTATCTATCTAGCTTGACATATAAGAATGCATTCAAATATACGAAGGTGACTAAAAAAATGACACTAAGTGCGTAGCTTAAAAAATGAGAGGAGTTGGCAGCAACTATTTTGGTGACGTCATCCCACACACTCCTCTATCCATGAGGTCAGTTTCGAATTTACCAATCACGCCAGTTGGGAGCACTGCATCATTGAGTGAACACGTGCAACTGAATTCTGCTGGGAAAATGTCTAATGTAAAAATCGAACAGTGAATCAACATCAAATTTCTTGTGAAACTTAATAAATCAGTCTCGGGAAAAATTGAATATGTTAAACGAGGCTTATAATGATGAAACTTTGTCTCGTGCACGTGTGTTTGAATGGTATAAGCGGTTTTTCAGGGAGAATGGACAGCGTGAAAGATGATGAACGTGCTGGGCGACCAAGACCAGCGATTACGGACCAAAACATTGCCAAAAAGTTCGTGCTGTAATCTGGAGGGAGATTTAGTGTTCGTGCAGTGAGGCAGAATTGGTTAACTTGAGCAGGGAAGCTGTTCGACGCAAAAATTAGGAAAAAGAAGCTACAGTTGCGGAGTGTTGGATGGCTGCTGCGCAAGGACAATGCACCCACTTTCACGGTCCTATATGCCAAGCAGTTTCTGACCATCAAAAACATTACTGCGACGGGGCATTCTCCTTATTCACCTCATTTGGCTCCATGTGACTTATTTTTAATCCCTACAAAAATTTCGTACAGGGAACCCATTTTACCTCAGTTGAAGAAGTTCAGGCAAAAACGGTAAAAACCTCGTTCTAGAACTGTTACCAGCAATGGCAGCACCAAAACAGAAATGTGTGAGTGCTAAAGAGGACTACTTTGAAGGTGATAATGTCACGGAGCATTGATTCTGTAAGTACAACGAGATTTATTGGATCAGTATTGTTTTTTGTGTGTGTGTCCCACCTCGTATATGCCCCATGATCGAAAGGTTAGTCCGTGCAAAATACCCTGCATCGGCAATACTTTCGCAATAATGAATGGCAATGCGATTGCATATTTTTCAGAGGACTACTTATGACGGCTCGTTGAGTTAATGCCACTTTGAGTAGCTGTACTTCTCCAAGCAAAAAGTGGCCCCACTACAATATCTCATGATTTTTTTCAGTGCATACATGAAATTTTTAATGATTGCTAAAACTGTTTTCTCAAAATATCCTCTCAGAAGCTCTTTTTTATGCTATTGAATAGATTATTTAGCTTATATCTTAGATCCCTCAAAAACCTGTATAACAGGCTTAATGCAGTCTTGAAATTGCTGAAATATTCTACTGATTCGTGTTCCAATGGTATTTTTATATGTACACTCTAACTAGCAAAAGGTACAATACATGAAATATTACTTGTCACATTCATAAGTAATTTTTTTGAAAAACAGGTATAGGCAGATGTATCGCAAAATATGTATATGTTAGGAGAAGATGAATATTTTTTTCATATACATTTATGCTACATTTAATTCTCTGAACATTTATAAACTTTGTACTTTTCAGATTCACATGACGAATAATGTAATTATGCGCTTTTTCCGCCTTAATCAATCACAGATATTCATAACACATAATCAGATGGATATTAGAATAATAAAATGATAATAATAAAATATTAATAATGATAAGGGATCTAATTATGAATAAATGCACAAAAGACGTTCATGAAAGTATTCCCCCCCCCTTCAGATTATGACTAAATAATTTTGTTTAAAACCATGATGTAAGCTCCTTCAATGCGACATCTAAGTCACAATATTAGACAAAACCGCGCAAGTTCCCCTATATCCAACGTATGCAAGAGAAAATAAAGCTTGAATTAATATTTCTTAATGCTTATAGCCATGTAATTTATGTTAAATACTTAGATTTTGTTATATCAGTGAGAGATAATAAATTCGGACAAATATAGATAATAAAACGATGTTTTTAATGTATCGTGTATCAGTTTTGTAATATGAAAGCCATAAAAAGTTATGTAAACTGTATTACCCCTTTGTAGCGGTGGTATCTACATAAGCCAACAACAGCCTCCGGACAGAGGTGATCACTTTTGTCTAGTGGTATGTTACGTGCTTACGAATCCATTGGTCACGGGTTCTGTCCCCCGGTTAAGCGCCACTTAACCTTTTAAAAATTATATTATCATTTTAATAATTTTTACTGCTTGTGGTTACTTTAAAATCAAAATGATTGTATTTATTATTATTTATTGATGTTAAAACTTTATACTTCATAAGCAATGCATGAAAAGAGAGATTTTTTAAAGTAGAACATTAGCTTTTAAGTTCCTAAAATAGCTCAATCAAATAAAAATCTATAGTTTGCATAACTATATATATATATAATATATATATATATATATTGTGGTTTCAGCATAAATAAATTATATTTATAAAGTAATCTTTTTATAATTATTAATTTTCTTCGTAATTATGAATTTTTAAAAATTTCCTTTAAAAATCATTCACTGATGCATAAGTATTGCTTTTTAAATGAAAATTCAAACAAAAGTTTTATTCAAAAATATTTATTTTTATAAAACTTAAAAGTAAAATTGCTATAAATACTAGAAACCGTTTCTTTTTAAAAATTTTTTTAATATTCATACAATTAATTGTGATTAAATTCTGATGATAATTAGTTTACGATTCATATATGCTTAAAAGTTTATTTTTTGTAAATTACATTTATAATGAGCAAAATATTTCATAATCGCGTTTGTAATATTTCATTCAATGTGTTATTGAAGCTTCACATATTGTTTCAAAGTTTGCATATAAAATGAATTAGCAAGAACTGGTTCCAAAGAGAAATTTTTAGGACACATCGTTCTCACCTTAATAAAAATGAAAAGCTCAAGGAATCTATAAGAACAATTTGGCGGTCGTTTTATTCATTTGATTGGCGAAGAACAGGTGTTCCTGCCAACCTCGATTTACAAACCAGAACTAGAGAGAAAGCGACATCGTGCTTGTGAAGAACTTCAATTAGTGTAAAAAGAAAGTCAGGTGAGCGCAAACGAAATCCTTCCCTCCTGGCGGGAAGACGGGAAAATAGTTCCTTTCGTTTGTTTACAAATATGTTCTATGAGTTTGTGTTCGTTTGGTAGTTTCAAAATACCGGCGTTCGTAAAGAGTATTTGTTGAAATTTTGCCAAGTGAATTTTCATGATCTTTAAAATTTTGTTTTTTATTTGATGGAGAATGTGAAAAAACAAAAACAAAATGGAATTAAATACAGAACTTCTTCAGTGAAAATATGGAATTTTTAAATAAGCCTTTCGTCATCATGTATCATTTTAATTTTGCGGTAAGTAAGCTTTTTTAAAAAAAATCTTAGATACTAAGAATTGTTAAAAAAATACTTAGATTTCTGTTTCATTTCTGTTTTATACAAAATTATCGTCTGAGGAAAAGAAGATATTCTTAATAATCTGCCAAAAAAGGTTTTTTTTTTTATAAAATGTATTTTTTCCTGTGTTTTTCGAATTTAATTTTTAATCATTTATTGCTTTTAAAAAATGAAAAACTTAAAATTCATTTGTATTTCAAATTTTCCAAAATGCTTTTTTAAATTCATAATTTTTTTTAGAAAATGTTTTTTTTTTAAATTGAAATAAATATGTTGATATTTACTTTGAGCTCAAACAACTAGAAGAATATAAGCGATATCGATAATAGATTCCATATAGAGGTAGAGCAATATCGATAATAGATTGTATATATCAAGATATAATACAATCTATACAATAAATTATTAAAAATATTTTCAGAAGCAGAAGTATTTTTTTCCATCGATTTCATAAGCGATTACCTCTCAACACATGCATAATTTTTCTATCGATGAAAATACATTTATTAATAAAGTCAAATCTTTAAAAGGTATTTGGTATTATGTATTATTATTTTTCATGAATCAAACTTTTTTTCGTTATATTAAGTAATTCTCTTCGTTTAAAATTATAAAGTAGAAACGAGTTTTGTGTTTATGGTTCTAAACATTTCTCAAAGGATTGCTAATATAGGACTCGCGTGTGATTTAAATTTGTTTATTTAATATCTATTTCAGAAAATGCCTTCTTATAACATCTAGTTTTAACTGAGCAATTCTAATGAGATTGTGTTTTATATTCTTATTCTAAAATCAAATTTTCGCATGTTGATGTAAATATTTTATCAACATTTAAATTTTATTTGTTGGGAAAAGAAAAAAAAAACTATAAATTATGATTATTTATCGAAGCATTTTTCATATTGTGTTAATTTATCCCACGCTTTGAAAAAAAAATCATCGTGATAATTGAATACTTATTATGATGTGAAAAATATATGTATCTACTATATGAATTAAACTTTATAAATATTGTTAGTATTTTCAATTTTTGATTTTCGTATATATAAAAATAACACATTGCTGTTACATTTGCAAAATATTAGTTCCATTTAAATCTTTTTATTTTTATTTTGAAGAAATTTTTAATTAACTATTTAAATTGTACTGTAGTTATAGATATACAGTGAAAATCGTTTAACATGAAATTGAGGGGACTGAAATATTTTTTTCGTGTTAAAGGATATTGGGAAAAAGCATATATTCCACAAAATTAAGTTTATTATACATTTTATTTACCTAAATGTGTATATATGCATGTATTTAATAAAAACCATTGAAACAAAAACATTCACCAGAACTTAATGAAATTTAATACAAAACTTTCAAGCTTTTTGAAAAACAAAACATTAATTGAGTTTTTGTGAAATAATCTGATATTTTTCTTTCCATTGCCTTTTTTAGCATCAAATTGTTCGATGTCGTCCATTTTTCTTATTCATTTCACCATTGTAGAGAATGTGTGTCTAAATAACTGCGCAGTTTTTTCATGATGTTCCTCGTTTCGGATGACGTGGGTACAAGAGCTGCTGTATTCATTTCATTTTCATCGCTGGAACATGCATCAATGTTTAGCTTTGAATAAACTCTAAATGTCTTTGTCTGCCCAAATTGTGGTTGTACACACATCATCATCGTCTACTTCAACGAATTCTTCCGTTGTACTGTAGGGCAGTCGAATAATACAGAAAATTTCTCAAATATTTCATTAAATGTCTGATGTTTTCTGTGTTTTATTCATTCCCAGAAGGGAAATATTTTCGTGTTTAGTGATTTTTGTTTCGTGTTAAAAGAAAAAAAAGCATGAAAATACATAGATTTTCGTGACCGTTGTATTACTTCGTGCTAACCGATATTTCGTCTTAAGCATTTTCGCGTTAAATGTATTCTATTGTAGTTGAAAATTCCTTTTTCCATATTATCAACTTCTGCTTTAATTCAAAATTTAGTTCACAGTATCTCTAATTACTTCGATTATTTAGTTTATTTGCTGATATATAATTCCGTCTGTTAAAGTGTTATTGTGTAAGTTCCCATCTTCTGTATCATTCTAAATATGCTTTTTTAGTAGGAAAAAAGAACTGTAATAAATACACATATTCCACTTTGGTTGAACTTAATGTGTATTTAATTTTTGTATGTTTTCGTATTCTATCATTCGTCTGGAAACATTTTTGATCATTTGAATGACTATAAGAATAAAAGATGTCCATGGAATAAACTTTTGCTGATATTATTCACAATTGCTTAAAAATTCATAAGATTCATCATAAATTTTTAAGCAATTTTATGACTAAACAAAATTATATTTTAGAGCTTTTGTTTTGAATTTTTTTCGTTTCATATACACATATAAAAGAAAATACAGCTTACAAAAATCATGCAATTGACATTTGATTCTTTTTTTTTATCTATTTTATTCATAACGATTTATTTCTGCTTGATGTAAATTGTTCATTTCATTTCCACGATCTATTTATTGTCTCAAGAAATTCATTCTCTTTTTTATTTTCATAATCAATTCGTCTTTCAAAAAAAAAAGAACACAAGTATATCCATTTTACTTTTGAAAAACGCAATATCTCTTTTATTTCTCCATTTTTTTTTTTTATCAAAAACAATTCAATAAATGACTTACGCTTTATTCAAAGTTTGGGTCTAAATGTTGTATTCGTTGCATTATTTTACAGTCAGTTAAATCTTATACATAATCGAAGAAAATAATTAGAATATTTATCATGAAGTTAGAAATAAAGGAATGAATATTAAAAATATGTGTAGCAAAATACTTAAACGATTTTAATTACAAAATGCACTGTAAAAAATTTATTTATTATTTTTTTTATAAATATTTTTTAGCAATATCGATCTGTGTTTAATAGAGTTTTTCCCTTTAATTTTTTTTTAAAATTATGGCTTATGAGTTATGTTTCTAGGGAACATTATGGCAAAATAGGTACAATTAAAAAATTTTGCGGTGAAATAAGACAATAATATAAAAAATATTTCATTCTATAGTTTCTACATAAATATTTAAGGAAAGCGAAAATATTTCCGTTTAACAGAGTACTTTTCATAAATATTTTCTAAATTTTGATTAATAAACTCTGTTTCGAGTAAGTTATTGTGGGGTTCTAATATCGCATACATTAATTAACTTAATAAAATTTATGTCACAATGATAAATTAACTCTTTTTCGAAGTAAAACTTAAATTTTTTTTTTATCAATTAAAAAAGAGAATGTAAGTAATTTGAAATACTGTATTAAATGGTGAATTGCTTTTGAGTTAAAACAAGTACAACTTTCGTTTTCAAACTGTATATTTTTTTCAATATTTTATGTAAAAAATCTTGTAGAAATATTGAAAATGCATAATAAACAATTTAATAAAGCTTCACGAAATGAAATGATTTGAATATTACACGAGCTTTACTTACATTTTTGATTCATAGTAAAATACAATATCCAGATTTTTTTCCAACAAGTTTTCATTAACTTGTTTTGATATATGATTATAATTCTATATTCACACTCACTGTAATAGCATTTCTTCCAAACAAAATGAATCAATAGTTTGTTTTCTACCTAAGAACAACTACAATGATTTTTTTCAATTTTCTTTCATGCGAGTTCAGTTTTCTCTGTTTTTTGCTTTACCAACTGATTTTTTTCGCTTACACATAATTGATATATTTTTTTAAGAGATCGAAAAGAAATTCTCAATGAAAGTACCATCACAAAAATAAATTTGTGCAACCTTATTCAGTACTCGTAAAAGTTATTAGAAGAAATACATCCATTCAGATAAAATTATCTGAAACAAGAGAAGTAAATTAATGATTTCATAAAACAAAATGTTCTTTTTTTTATCGCGGAATTACTTCATGATGCACATAAAATGACAGGGATTTGGAAAGCCATAAAAGAATCATATCGCTTTTATCAAACGAAATTAATTATTGCTGCAATATACACCATTAACACTCTACAAAAGAAGGCTTTTATAGCTGTACAGTTTTATATAAGATGTCTGTTTTCAACTTTCGCAACAATAGTAATTTTTAATGGTATTCGATGTTCCTTTTGAACCGTGAATTCATTAAAATGGAATGGAGAAAAATTAAATTCAGGCACAAAAGTACCTTATTGATACGAAAATGATAATACTTAAAGCAATAAGAGAGTAGATTTAGTTGCCTGCTTTTACCAGCAATGTAGCAATATTTATCCCATGCAAATTAGAGAGCTTGTGAGAAAGATCTATCTAGCGCGATCTTCAATATTAATTTGTACTACAAAAGATACAGGTAAATTTTATAAGATTTTTGAGATTTTGTGAGGTAAACCTACAAAGATTTTGGATGCCATCTTTGATTCTGGATCCTTCGTGAATGAGGCATAAAATCTCCAAATAAACTTGTCAAATTTATTCATCTTCGTTTGGGGGTAATATTTTTTTTGCTGTTTTATGTGGTCGCATCTGATCTATGTCGTCTTAGGTTGATGTACATTAAAAGAAGTGTCGATGGTCTAAATTCTTACGTTGGCGTGATGAGGAAGAAAAGATAGTAGAATTCCTTTTCAGGCATCTTCATCCATGATCAGCGATATTAACCCTTATATTGCTCCTAAGTGCGACATTGTTTACAATCGATCAATTTATATTCGTTTCCATTAATTGATGTAATTTAAAATTCTGAGGTCCGTCACTGCAGACCCGGGGATTGGCTTGTAGTACGACGTCAATAATATAACGAAACAATCGATTCAGTATTAATTTTACATAAATATAAAAAAATATTACTTAGCATATAGTTCTTAGCATCTAACATGTTTGTAAGTAATATAAAAATATGAAAAATGAGAATGATTACAAATATTATTTACCAAGCTTTATTTTCGAATTTAAAATTAATAGCTTTGAAGTTCTAGCTATCGACTTTAGTTGTGACTGAATAAACAGGTCACGTAAAGTGGTCACGGTGGTCTAGTGGACAAGGTCACGGTTCGAGTTCTGATGCCACTGAGGACCCTCCGTGTAGAGGAAGCTGATGCACGTTAAGACTATCGTGGCTTTAAGCTCTCATGTTGGCGAGTGGTGGAATTTTGGTGATTAGAGTGCAAAAACTTAGGTGTCGTCCTCGTTACTTGACCACAGCCCAAAAGTTTGACGTCTCTTTATTTATTCATTTTTAACTGCTGCTATCTTATTTTATGCTTCTTTAAAAAAAAAAAAAATGGGGGAGGAGATCTGGAAAAAAAAGTAATCCTCCTTTTGATGAATCATTTCCTTTTTATGAAAACTGAAGAACCAAATGGCGGGAAAATATCAACAGGAAGTGCTGTGTCATCAACTGAAAATTTGATTCCAAAGAAACTTTTTTTTAAATGTATTTATTTATGCTTCCTGTTTTTTTTCTGTGTGTGTTTTTTTTTGTTTGTCTTTATGGTGCATTTGTTTTGTATAATTTTATTATTTCTTTTATATTTGTAAAAAAGTTGGAATTGTTTAAAATGAAAACTTTGATTTTTTTTTTTTTTTTTTTACAATAAAAACTGGATGTGAGGGTGGTTGTTTCCCGTGGGATCGGTTGTAGCTCTAAACCCTCTTCGGGTGAGCTCGGTTCCTCTGGGCATTCATCATCATCATCCAACAGTCCTACCGGTTTGTAGCTCTGAACCCCTTCCGGGTGAGTTCGGTTCGCTTGGGTATTCTGTCAAAAGCATTCTCGCCTTTTTTTAGAGTGCGACATATATATATATATATATGTTCTTGGTTTTTCCGGTCTGATCTTAAGATTCTTGGGATTTATTAGTCTTCTTTTTAATTATTTACTGCTATATATATATATATATATACATAACTAACGTGGGTAAATTGAAATACCATCAAATTAGTTATCCTAGAACAACCAGGATATTGAAAATAAAAATATATTATTCGAAAAATAATCCTGAAACTCCAGAAACAGAAAATGAACAAATGTGAAAGAATTTTAATCACAAAAATATCCAACACACACATGCAAGCTTAAAAACTTCGTTCTAACATCAAATGTTTAGGTAACAATGAAAGAATAGTGAAAAAATAAGGTTTTATTTTCATGTCTTCTTATTCGATTCAAAAGAAGTTAACGCTTTTAAATATCGTTTTAATTTTTCAGAAATTTACGGATCAATGAATTTAAAAATTAACTGTTGAGAAATTTTCAGACAGATTTTTTCACCACCCATTTAGCCTATGCCATCGGACATTTAACATTTATTTGTTTAAGCGCGAATATTCTTTTCAATAAACCCGATTTTCAAGTTTTGTGATGAAATGAAAGTAATAGTTGTTGAAAAGTTTGTTGAAGGTCATTTACATCAAATTATTCAATGAAATTTCATTTTCGATTATATTCAATTAAAATCCTATGTGATAAATATCTTTTTCCTTGAATTTTAAGAATTACTATTTCACGATAGTTATTTAAAGTATTTTGTTTTTGTTTTCAGTTTTGCAGAAATTCAGGATTTTTTCAAACATCTGAAAAGTTTCATTGGTTTTTCACTTTCTAATAAATACATTTCTTCTTAGTTTAATTAAATTTCTTGTGAAGGTCTCGTGAATTCAGAGTCATTTGTGTGTTTTATATCTTACATTTGAAATAATATTGATTTAGCATTATATTTTTCACCCGAAGAAAAATGTAACTATACATTTTTACATCTTCCAATAAGATTTGAATCACAACGTACGTGGAGATGTAATTATTACTATACGGCAATGCTTCTCAAACTTTCTATACTTGCGATCTAATTTTCTTCGCCCCCTCCCCCCTCCATACAATAACAATGTATTCGAATTCAATAATATAGTTTGACGCGTAAAGCTACAACACGACTTTAATTATAAACCATACTAATTATCAAGACAAGTATTAAATTTTGTATATAATTTTATGCTAAGCTCATAGGGTCACTGGTATTTATTAAACTTGTTCTAAACTTAGTATTGTTAAATTAATTATGAGAAATACATTGCGTAGTTCTGATCAGTGTAAATGTTTCTGTACTTTTTATTATATCAGAAAGTATTTTGTTTTTTGCTTCCTTCCAGTAAATTAATAATTTTTTTTATTCTTTTGTTTTTAATTTTCGATATGGTCGCGCCCTCTTTGTAGAGTTATCACGCCTCCTAAGGGGGTGCGCCCCACAGTTTAAGAAACACTGCTGCACGGCTTAAATTGCGGGGCTTGATGTAGGAATTGACTTTAAAATTTTTTGAATATATTTCTTGTTTTTAGTTTAAAAAGGTCAAGTTTTAGTAAATAATTCACAAAAAATAAATGGTGCAGACTTTCTCTGCTGAAAGAAATTAACTAATACATTATTGTAAACAAATCTTTTCGTTGAATATTTCTTTATTAAAATGCTTTTTATAACTAAATTTGATCTCATTATTCCATGTCTAAGCAAAATCATTTCCCTTTAGCTTCACAAATTTGTTTTCAAAAACTCGTGCTTGAAAAGAGATTTTTTCAATAAACTTGGCTGAATCAAGTTCAAGGCACAATTCGGTCACAGATTTATCGGCGTCTATAAATAGATTTACCTTAATTCTGTAAAGGTCGTTCGTATTAAGATATTGCTTTTACATCCTACCCTGTTAAATCCAACCAACGAAAATATTTTTAAACAAAAGACGGGTGGTAAGAATGAAACGGTTTTCCTCATCTTGATTTTTATCGAAGACTTGCTCCAGCGACGCCAAGAAAAAGCAGAAGTTCCTTAAGTACTGACCGCAACATTGTACGAACATAATGAAAAAATTGATACACAGTTCATTTTTTAAAATTGCATTTAGAGTTGCATTGTTAAGCCTACAAATGTCGATTTTAATGAGCGCTTTGATATAAAAAAATATTTTAAGCAATTGAAAATGCGTGAAAGGGAAATAATAAAGAAAGAAAGATTCAATTAAGTGTCATTAATTAAGTTTAATGACCTATTAGAAGATGTATTTTAGTTACGAGTATTAGGATGTGAGGTAACTGTCTTAACGGCGTTCATAAAGTGTAAGTTTTTTAAAAAATTTTTTAAGTGGAGATTAATAACAAATAAGTTGAAAAGGGCTGCTTGATAAATTGTAAAAAAAAAAAAAAAATGTGTCTTTTTCTTTGTTGTAAAAAGCACTGGATTTCACCAACTATTATATGCGTCATTCGAAACCTGAAGAAAATAAAAAGGTATAATTTTTTTGTCAGTATTCTGATTACATCATTGGTTTCGTCTATAAAAAATCAATTTTTCTTTGGTTGTAATCTAGTTGATTCTTTCATAAACAATTAAACTAGTTTTTTAGAAATTTCATGAGTTAGCATCAACACTAATCATACAAATCAATGCATAGAATGATTTTTTTATGCGCAACAATTATTGAAAAACCAATTTGTAAAAAAAGTCATCCTGATTTACTTTACTTTATGCATCTAGTTTTATCGCTGGTCTGAGTCCAAAGAAGTATAGTTGAATAGAACTAGACCTTTTAGGTCGTCATGGGAAAATCTCTCATATAACAGGATTTGGAAGATAGGGGAGTGTTGCATCAAGCTCAGGCCTCGTTGTTTGTCTGATGCATGTCGAATCTGTCGAGACAAAAAATCCTCTCATTCGCTTGATGTGGAAGTTTGCAGAAAGGGGTACCAGCTTTGGCAACGTCCTCGTCACTCGAACGTGGTTAAAAAATATACGAGGCTCGCAGCCGATAACCTTCGTGTTGCTTCGAAATGCGGTATTACACTGCTGTGGCCACCGTAAATATAACACCAAGAAAGACAAGAGATAGCACAACAAAATTTATTTTGTAGATAACATGTTCACCAAGTATCAAATGATTAAATTTATAGACTTTTGTGAAGTGTGGTTCCTGCCAGAATCAGTAGCCAGAGTAGCCGCCATTGTGGGAGATCACCGCTGCCACACGCCTCGGCATTGATTCAAAGAGACTTTGGATGTGTTCTTGGGGTACAGCAGACCAAGCAACTTCCACACGTTGCCAAAGTTGATCTGTTGTGGCAGCTGGGGGTGTTATCTGGGTCAATCGTTGAGCAACCATGAACCACATGCTTTCTATCGGTGAAAGATCCGGAGAGCGAGCCGGCCAGGAAGCAATTCCATCTGGTGATTGACAAAGAACAGTTGGACAATGCGTACCACGTGTGGTCATGCATTATCCTGTTGAAATATGGCCGTGGCCAAGCCCTGAAGGTAAAGAAGGACAACAAGCTCCAACAACTCGGAGATGTAGCGCTGGCTGTTTAAAGTACTGGGAATGCGTACTAGAGGAGTGCGAGAGTGATATCCAATACCGCCTCATACCATAATACCGGTGCAGGACCTGTGTGGCGGTGCATAACGCAGCTGTTCAGCATCCTCTCTCCACGTTGTCTCCAGACTCGAATCCGACCATCGTGGTGTTGCAGACAGATGCGTGACTCGTCAGTAAAAACAACTTCATTCCATTCTTCCGCCCACATCCTTCTTTCATTGCATCAATGGTGGCGAGACGTCTGTGGTTCTGCGTCAAGGGTACATCAAGCAATGGACGTCGGCGGACAGACCACTCTGCTGTAAACGGCGTCGAATGGTACGCGCAGACACTGAATGATGCGTTACAGACTCAATGTGTTGTGCTATGCTTCGTGATGTGACTGAGCAATCCGTCACTGCCATGCGCACAATTTGCCTGTCCTCACGTGAAGTGGTGCAGTGAGGTGGATGCGATCGACCACGGCGGTCCGTCGTACCTCTGCATCCAACGGTCACATATCCGCAATACAGTTGTTTGGTTTCGTCCAACACGACTACCGATTTCCGTGAAAGATAGTCCACAATCTGGCAGGCCACTATCCTTCCTCTGTCGAACTCGGATCTTTGATCAAAGCTGATCGCTGTTTTCTGCGAGACATAACTGATCGTTTTTTGAAAAAACCACAAGAAAAATACAATTGCCGAACTTGAAATCGTCAAAATCTCCAAGCCTTAAATAGCGCTTTGAGGTGGTGCCACAGGCGTGCGTGATGTGTGTCTGCGCTGAATTCTAATCATTTGCATATCTCACCGCCGCTAATGCTTGTTGTAAACTTCATGTTATTTACGTGCTTCCTTCAGGGTGTTGCATTTACAGTGGCCAGCAGTGTATTAAAAAGAATGAATCAATAGTTGTTGAAAAAGTTTGAAATTTGTCTCCAGTAACTGTCGGGCAGTTTACAGTGAGAAGTATTTCAAATAAATTAAAAATATTAGATCATTACGACATATTTGCGTGTAAAAAGTTTCACTTTAAAAACGAAATATTTGTTGATCATTTTAATAGATTGAAAGAAAATTCAAATAATTCTTAACCCCGGAATGATTAATTATTCTAATTTACATGTTAAACAGGAACCGAAACGATGATCGAAAATACGGTCGAATCAAAAAAAGAAAAAATAGCAATCTATTTGTGTCACTGTGTGTGTGCTTTTGTTTACTCTTACCAGCTACTTGATTTTAATATTCAGCTTAATTTTTAATATGGATGATTGATTGGAAAATTAGCGTTAGAGCTAATTAACGTCAAAGAGAATTCCTCACTTCCCTGAACGTTTTTTCCATTCTATGAGCTAACTTCTTTCAATGATGTGTTGAAGAACCTCAAATTCAACAATGATATTTAGAGAAAATACTGTTATATTGAGAAATCATAACTTGCTTTTCGTTGTGTTTCTTTCTTTTTTTTCCATTTTAAATATTGGAGTTCTTCAGGTAATTACTTTACTAAATTTAACTTTTTCTTGCGAATAAATTTTGAAAGGAAGAGGGAGAAGCAATATGAAGGGAAGGACATGAGACTCTCTCTCTGTGACTTAGAGATGTAATTTTAAAACGATTAACCTTGAAATATTTATGAAGAGTCCACTCTAGTATCTCAATGTGAAAAACAAATACATACTTAAAGGCAAAGAAGTGCATTCCTCTTTTTGATGTGTAACATATTTCCTCTCGATTGCTGGAGATTTGGGGGAGTGATTTCGTGAAAAGGGACGGAACTGCGTAACAGGAAGTTAGGGAAGCGCGCGCTATTCAGTGATGAACTGTTTTTTCTCCTTCATTCGGGAGGGGCTCCACCCTCATCCCCCACCCCCTGCGGTCTAGGCCGTGGGATCTTTGTTTTTGTTTTCTCACTTTAGGATTAGAGAATGTAGGCAGAGCCGTGGTTAGACAATGACGAACGTGTTTCGATACCTGACTTCGATTGCTGCGTACAATTTAAACGACCGGGCCACAGAGCAGCTGGTATTGCGATCTATCGCAAACAGAACACCTCACATGTTGTGGCTCCTCATATGGATATTACTTATCGTCAACAAGGGGACTGGGTATTGTTATTCAAGATATTGGGGACATATGTGCGGCAAAATGCTTATTTGAAAATGGACAAACAGTGATTTCGGTGGTCGTATACATTTCTCCGAATCAAACGGTTCAAAAAATTAAAGATTTCCTGCATTTTTTACTTTTACCATATACCGAAGTTGGTTCTGCTCTTTTTTTAAAAAAACTATCACTCGCTTCCCATGATTTTGAGTGGTGATTTTAAAGTTAATTTCAGTTTGCTAGAAGCCGAGCCACTCATAGCTTTTTTGAATGATGAACTCAAGCTCGAAATGAACACAATTCGAAATGTTTCGACAACTAACAATGATACTGTTATTGACGCTGTCATATTTTATTTATCATAAATTATCATTACCGCTCTTCCCCAAATTGAACAAGAATAATAATTTTTGATAAAAAAATTGCATTACTCCTTGTGTTAATTAAATAAAATTTTCACATTAAAAATATAATTATTCCATAGAAAATTATTTCCAATCATTCTCAATTAATTTTTTTTTCAGGATTTAAGTTGCTATTGCGAATTTACCACGATAACATGTCAGATGTTACACATCGTATGCGACTACTGTAAGGCTCGTTACTTTTTTTTAAAAACATTCAGATCCTTGAGAGATGGTAGGGTACACAACAACTAATAGAAATGTAAGGGTAAAATTAATGTCGTTATACAGTGCTTCTCAAACTTTCAATATTTGCGACCCAATTTTCAGCCATAATTTTCATTGCGCTTCCTTTTTACAATTACAATGTATTGAAAGCAATTATAATGGACTTTGATGATAAAGGTACAATATGACTTTTAATTAAAAACCGAACAAATTATCAAAATAAGTGTTAAATTTGGTGTATACTTTTGTATATGACAAGCCCATGGGAGCCACTAGTAATTAGTAAACTTGTTTTAATTGAATATTGATAAATTAATTATAAAATAATTTGTACTGTACTGATACATTTATAAGAATACTATATCAGAGTTAATGTGCATATTATTCTTAATAATATCAGAATATATTTTGTTTTGCTTCCTTTCGGCAAATTGATAAGTATTTTAAATCTTTTTTTTTCTATTTTTCGATATGCTTGCCCCCCCCGTAGGGTTATCACATCCCCCCAGGGGGGTGTGCTCTACAATTTGAGGAATGCTGTCGCAGAAAAAAATGTTGCACCTTTAAAAAGAAAGATGGAGGAAGGAAATATAAAAATACATTAGGCAATGCCTTATTTTTTGAATACTTTACTTACCTTTTTATACACCATATTTTTGTGTATTAATCGTATTTTTAACAGAAAAAAGTGTTTTAGAGGAGCTCTTCGATACTAGACTCTGGGTACATATTCGAATGGGAGGTGCTGATCCATCGTTAAATATGCCTCTGGGCTTAAGTGACATACAGAGAAAAGCTCAAAAAATAAACAACTAAAGGAAGAATAGATTGTCTACTTACATCATTGTTGTAAAGTATTTCGTTACAGAAATATGTTTACAATATTCTCTAAAGTTACATCCACCAACGCTGAAATAAATTGCATTCGGTTTTCAAAAATATCAGGCATTTTGCGTCCACTTACAATCGTAGCGGATATTCGAAAGCGTAATTCTCAACAGAGTCAGCTGGATCCTCATAAAACGTCAGTGTTCAGATGTTGCTTTGAGAAGTTACTGTAAATCTGCTGCAGAATAATATTTGTCAACGGATACTGAAAGTAGATGATTTATGCCTTTTCCTTGTCTATTTCTTTTGTTTGTATTTCATCCCAACTCAAGTGGCCGCTAAAGCCTTGTGGTAAAATATTTGAATCTCTTTTAAGAGCCTTCCATGCACCCACATAAGATAAAATATCACGTGAATTCAAATTCTTACTTAAAATTCCGATCCACTGAACACAATCCAGAAATGATATCAGAAGGTTATTTTATGGTATTCATAATTCCATTGCATTCATTTAATTGCTTACTAACTAACATAAATTTTAAAGGTTTAGTTGATTTTCTAAAAACATTAAATATAGAAACACTTTTTACACCGATATATATTTTAATGTACCAATAAGTAATAAAAAATAGTAAATTATACAAATAAGTATAATAAGAAATAAAATTTATGTAATGAATAAATATTATAGCTTTGCATTAATTGTGAACTGTTTCTAAAATTTCGTAAACTTACAGTTAATTATTCAAATTATTTCAAATAGGACTTGAAGAAATAGAATATAGCTATCATAAGATTCACATAAGAAAATATCTTCTAATTTTCAAAAGAATTTTAAGTATATAAATACCATTTATTCTTACTTAAACTATTTTAAATTCGATATACATTCTTATTTTTCTAAAAAATAGACGCTGTGGTTTTTATTTTTATTTTGTACGGATAAACAATTCTTTAGACAAATGTTTGTTTCTTCTTCTAAAACATAAAGCTTTTTGAAATTTTATTATTTTTTTAATGTATTGACATATTCCGGGATACACCACTTGACAAAACTATTGTCACAACGTCCTAAATATTTTTTTTTCAACTTTCAACTTCAAATTTTCCTTACCGCCTCTTCCTCTACTGTAAAATTAAACACAAATTTAAGCATGCAGTTTCTAATACTTCAACATGAAACGCCTACCATCATTTCAAGTCTTTTTTCCTCAGCTGGTTCTGAGAGACAGTTCTCTTCAAAGTTTACTTATTTGTCAAAGAGCCTTGGATTCAATATCGGTAATCAAGGAAAGTTCCGTTCCATAGAGAAAAGGAATGATGTAACACGAGATGAGAAATGATTCGAAGATGTACTTGACCTGATGTCTTTTATCTCGGAACTTCGTTCTAAATTAATTACTCTAATCGCTTCACCTTGCCAATGTTCTTGAGGTTAATTGAGGAAAATAGAAATAAAAGAAGGGATTTGTACAAAAAAGAGTAGCCAGAGAAGATATGTCAAATAGCTGATACACGTGAGAAAGCTGTATTCATTATATATAATTTAACTCTAACTCTGTATTTTTTCCCTTTCTCTCTGTATTGTATTCTTTTAACCCAACATTCTTAGTCCTAAGACTAAGTTTCTTGTTTGTTACTGTGACTGTTCAGTGTTTTTTTGCTATTTTCATTCTTAATGTTTTTCTTTTTGCTAGGCATGTAGCAATTTAACATATTATTTATAATTGTACTCTCTATATATATACTACAAATTTATGAAGTATTAGCTGGCATACCCGTTCTTTGCACGAATGAATTGAAAAATGAAACAATACAGGTTGAAAGACAAAGAATTTTTTAATGGGTTAATTTTACGTGAATTGCAAATTAGACAAAAAAAAAAAAAAAGGAAGGGTGGAAAACTTGAAACTTATAAAGTGTGATTTTAAAAGGCTACTCCTCCTAAAAATTAACTTACACATAAGAAATTTGATTTACAAGTACGCCAAACTATGTATACAAAAGTTGGTATGGATTTTGCGATAACATGATTGGTATTTGCACAATGCTTCTTTTTATGATTCATGATTGAAATTGTGTAAATTCTAAATTAAATTATTTAAAAAATAAGTATTGCTTTTTGATTGAAAAATACATACCAACTTTTATTCCATGTACTATTACCAACAAGTGAAAAAAACTTCCAAGTATTAGGCACAATAGGAAAAAAAAGCCCTAGCATTTTAAATGAAGACAAACTAATTATTTTATCTTTCTGAGATAAGTCAGTTTTGAATTGCCATTGGGATGGGAATAAAAACAAACGTAAAAGTTATTACAACTCTACTCTGCTTTTTTAAACTTAAAGCTTTCAAATTTTGTGAGTTTGTAGGAAAGTATATACAAATAATTTAGGCTAAAAATTGGATTTGAACCTTCGACCGATTTTTGTCAATTGACTTGAACTGTACATACTTAAGCTTTGTTTTGGAAAAATATGCAATTTAATCTGGGTTTAATAAATATTACTGATATCTATTTTCTTCTCAGTCTGAATTTTCTATTATTGGCAAAGATTACGTATAGGCTCTAAGTGGAGGAAAACTAAAAAGTATCACATTTTTCCTTAAAACAATTAAACAAAAAAATAAAAATATTTCAGGTGAAATATTCGTTAAGAAAACAAGAAATAAAAAAGCTCTATCACGACATTGTTAACTACATTAAAATTTTTAGAAATAAGTTTTCTTGCATATCTTTAGGGGTTATATTCTTCCATAATGTTTATACATTAATTTTTAGCATTTTTATCTAAAATTTAATTTTTAGCAGAACTGGAATATTTTCAAATATTTTTTTCTAATAAAAGAAAAATTTGCACTCTTGATGGAATTCATATCGCTATGTTGCGTTTTGAAGTAATATTTGTTCTCACATTTAGTACAACTGGTTAAAAAGTAAGCCGATAGATAATATGATGAAAAACTATTTATCAACACGGAATACAATTTTAAAGGCTTTTTTTTTCCTCCATATGTACGAGAGTTTGAACAAAACGCGGAACACATTTTTCGACAGAAAAATGCCTCTATTTTTATCAAATCTGCAACGTTGCAGCTCTCACATTTGTTTACAATAGAGCGTTTTTAAAATTTCGAAATAATCCCCATAAATAATTAATTTTTTCTTTCAACATGTAAAAGGATAGCTCTTTTGCATTACGGTATAGAAGAAAAATTGCAAAACACATTTTTATAAAAGAAAGAATGTGTCAACTCGGATAAAAATGAGTAATATGATAAAAATAAGTGATTTTCTATTGGATAGTGAAGCCAGAATATAATATTGCGGTTCTATTCTTTAACATTAACCGAAGACAGCCTTAAAAGAAAAATCAGAAAGGAACAACAAAAGAAAAGAATAGAAAAAAAGGAAAGTTCTTTTTTATTTAATAAATTCCACAAAAAAGCAACGTTGGATACAAAATAACACTTCTCTCGCTAAAATGATTGATCAAGGTATGGAAATAAAAGCATAGCCATGAATTTGAGTGAATGGAGGGTTAATAAAGATTTGAAAACATCCTTGTAAAGACAGCGTGTTGCATTCTTTAAAAATAAAAATCAACTGAAAAAGATTGATTAATGATATACAATTGGGCTACAATTCAT